>OW386285.2:347633061-347921902 GCA_936432065.2 Rutpela maculata
AGTTATATAGTGAGAGTTCTACCACACTTGCCTGAGTAGAGTGCCAATGGAGGTTCTTAATGTCGCCATCATTATCAGTGTGTCAAGGTTCACAATTCTAGGTTTTAGTATCGGGGTAGTGAGCGAGGCTAGCTAACAGCTCTTGAGCTGTTCAGAATAGTTGTAGTGCTATTCAGAATAGCAGTTAATCTGTTCAGAATAGCTGTTCAACCTGTTCAAACAGGTCGAAAAATTATTCTGAACAATCCTGAACAGATCAACGGCTGTTTAGCTAGTTTCGTTCACTATTCCGATACCGATCACGTAAGTAGGCATATCGAGAGGTATCCTAAACTTGTTCAGAGAACAAAACCCTCCAAGATAAAGCTCGACAGAAACGATTTTTTACTCTACTAAACGACCTGCATTCCAAGGGATTAGCTTCGTTGGTGTATTTTGTAAGATAAGTAAGAGGATCAAACCAGGTGAACATTTTCCTTCATTACAAAAGGCGCTCTAGGTTATCCCAATTGGCCGAACTAGCTTTTTTTTGTTCTAGATTGTTCAAGGGGTCGCTCGGCTCTTTCAGTCCTTCTTCATATCAACCTAAAAGATCTTTTGTGAATTATTTTGTTAATTGCCTAGAACTCACAAAGTTTGTGATTTTCCTGGGGGCTAATTTCTCTATGTCTTCAGGCGTTAGTTTCACCATTTCTAGGTACTTTAGTCTAGTGCGAACTAGCATATTGCATTTGCAAAAAATATATTAAGCAGTTTCCATTGCAGTTTCACAGTATCTGCACGTATCATTGTCTGCCTTGCCCATAGTCTTAAGATGATATCTCAAGGGGCAATGACCTGTTAAAAGGCCTGTCATCAGCCTTACGTCGGATTTTTCGAGTTCGAGCAGCCTCGTGGTATTCTTTGTCGAATAAGTGATAAACTGTTTGTCTTTGGCCTGGAGTGTTCCTCCAGAAGGACTCTTTCTGTTCCTTTTCCCATTTTTGGATCTCCTCCGTTATGTGTCCCTTGGATAATCCGCAAAACGGTTCGGGCTAAAAAAAAAAACTTCTTTGCAAGGACGTCAGCTAAGTCTTTTCCTTCTATTCCCTCATGCCCTGGCACCCACATCAATATAACCTTGTTATTCTTTTCCGGTTGCTTCAGGGATTGTCTGTATTCCCAGACAATTTTAGACTCAAAGGTGTAGGACCTGAGAGCTTTTAACGCTGCCTGGCTGTCTGAAAGTATGTAGATCTTCGCCCTTCGAATGCTTATATTCATAGCATAGATGTCTGCTTGTAAGTTGGTTGGGGTCTTGCTTAGGGCTTTGGATAGCCTGCAATTAGGCCCCGCTACTCCCACGCCAACTCATTCAGCCATCTCAGATCCATCTGTGTACCAGATGAGTGACCCCTTCTCCAACTGCAGGACTTCGAATCTGCTCGTCTGGCGGCTCTCAATTAACACATCAAACGGACAGTCAAAATCCCGCTTGATTGGCATTGAATCAGTGGGTTTGATCATGGATTCCAGTTCAATTGACCCCAGAATCCTTAAGTGACCAACCAGATCGCCTGGTTTGAAAGAGAATGCCTTCTGCAGCCTTAGGGCACTAAGTGCTACCTCTTTCCTTACATGCAGATGTGGAGGAAGTGGGTTTAGCATTGTCTCCATAGCTGCTGTGAGACAGGAGCACATTGCTCCTGTAATCCATAAGCAGGCAAGGCGTTACAACTTCTGCAACTTTCCCCTGTGTTAATTTTTCTTCAGTTTTTGACCACCACGCACATCACTCATAGATGATCATGGGTCTCACAACCGAAAGGTAAGACCAATAGATCATTTTCGGTTTTAGACCACAAGTCTTACCAAAAAATAGCCTAGGCCACATCTAAATAGTCGCAGTGGCTTTGGTAAATTTTCTTTCTAAATGTGAGTTCCAGGTAACTCTTTGATCCAGAATTATTCCTAGATATTTAACTTTACTGGAAAAGTTCAGCACTGTTATGTTTAGCCTAGGAGCTCTTAAACTTAGTCTTCTCCTTTTCGTAAACTGAACAATAACTGTTTTGTTCGAATTGATGATGACGCCCTCTAGCGAGCACCATTTGGATATTATGTTTAAGGCGATTTGCATGAGAATTGAAATCATAACCTCAGCCTGCCTCTCACAGTAATAATCAGGTCATCAGTATAACCCTGAACATTGAAACCATAATTACTCAGCTTACGGAGGAGGTCATTCACCACCGTTGACCACAGCAAGTGCGATAGAAGTCCACCTTGTGGACAACGTTTGACCGTAATCACCGTGGTGGACTCCTTCCCCACAGCTGTAGTAATTATTCGGCTTCTTACCATGGACTGTATCCATTTCATAGTTGGAGACTGCATTCCCCTTGTCTCTGCGGTTCTTTGTATAGATTCACATGAGGTGTTATCAAATGCTGTATCTATGAATGCACACATAGCATAGCCACTTCCTTTGCAGCTAATCTCTTCTCAACTTTTTTTGGGTTATTAAGGTTTACTTTCCCTATAAAATGGTTTCATTTATGTACTCGACAACGCCGACGTAAGCTTTTTACGGTCTATACAGCGGGCGCCAAGAAACATTCCGTTTGAAAACCATTAGGATTCATTTGTGTTAATGATTTACATTCAGAAATATGTAAGGAATGAAATTCTGTAGGTTGCCAAACCAAATTTTCCGTTTTTTTTTTTATCTAAATCATAACTGTAATTTCGGGTGCGGGCAACTCCAACGTCTGAAAACCATTATATTTTGAAGGCATGTCTTTTTAACGGTTTTCCACAAGATTGTCGTTTTAAAATTTTACCATTTAGAACAAAAATTTTTTGATAATATTTTTACCTTATTAAATTTGCATTTTATGATACTTATGCTGTTTTTTATTTCAAAAACTATTTAATTTTTTTTTAAATGAGCAAAAAATATTTTATCAAATTAGCCGCGTCTAAAAAATTTATCTAATTGGTAAATGTATAAGAAAAAAATTATTTTTTTTATTTGAAAAAAAAGATTTTTTTTTAATGTTAAAATTTTAAAACGACAATCTTGTGGAAAACAATCTTGTAATAAATCGTTGTTAAAAAGACACGCCTTAAAAATATATTCGTTTTAAGACGCTGGAGTTATGCGCACCCGAAATTACCGTTATGATTTAGGTGAAAATAAAAACTTCGAAAATTTCGTTTGATAACCTTCTGAAATTCATCCTTTACATATTTCTGAATATAAGTCATCAACCAAAAAGAATTCTAACGGTTTTTCAAACGAATTGTTTCTTGACGCCTACACTACTAATCGAAATTGGTTGTTACTGTATGTTAGTATATGTAGGTAGAATCATAGATAGATTTATATAAGAAGTTATACAAATTATTTTCACATAAATGTCATCTTTTTTGTTGTTCTAGAATTATCTCAGTGCTATACTTGATGCGATATATGAAGATGAAGTAAATGTAATTGGTTACACGGCCTGGAGCTTCATGGATAATTTCGAATGGAATCAAGGATATAAGTAAGTAGTTCTTTTTCCTTGTGGATTACGGTACCGTCGTACTGAAGCTTAAGCTTATTGTACCCATAGTCTTGTCGTTATCCCATTAGTCCCGTTCTTCTCCAAAAGGCGAATGTACGGTCAATGGGAGATCTGGCTATTTATTCCGGGGCCACGAATGGTTTCCGAAGTATGAAACCCTTCCAACCACCAAGGCTGGGCATTCACTTAGTAGGCATTCACATAGTATACGGTGAGGAGTTCCTTCATCCTCACAACACATCTTGCTTTCTGGATTGTCCCTCACACCTATGTTGGTTTGATATCTGTTCAGTGTGCAGTGTCCTGTTAGGATGCCCACTGCATTTCTCAGCTTTTTTTCTGCTTAGCTTTAGCAATTCGTTGGTTTATTTCTTGGATGGTCCGCCAGTGATGAACAACCTGACTGTCTCATCTCCGAGACAGTCCCTCTAAGACAAGTTGTGTTTCTGACGCAATAGTTCCTTTACCATTCCTCTTGCGGTAATCAATCCCGAAGGTTGGCTTGAGTTCCATCAAGGCTGTTTTTACGCCATTTTTGGACAGCTTATTTGCTTTTCCATTACCTGCATTGCCCTGGTGTCCTCGAACCACTCCAGTTGTATACTGTTGGGTTTCGCCAGTATCTCCAGTATCTCCAGTTTCTCCAGGCGATTAAGGCAGTCCTTTATCGTTTTAAAGCGTATCTCTACTGCATACAGAGCTTTGGGAGCTGCTTGACTATCTGTGATGAAACAGATTCTTTTGTCAGTATATAACCTCCGTATCATCTCTTGTGCACAGATTTCTGTGGCTATGACTTCTGCTTGGAACACCGTTGCGGTACTGCACATCTTCAGACTGATGTTTGTCCCGGGCTGGTCCCCCGTAACTCCTGCTCCAGTACTTTTTGACGTTATTGATCCGTCAGTATACCATATGGTGTCATTTGGATGTCTTCGCAGTTGCATTATTCTTTCTTCTTCCCTGTCAGATATGTATACCCTGAAGGTTTTTATAAGTTGTGGCTTGTGCTCATTCTATCTGACTGCATGTCTAGTAGTCGATTTTTTCCTATTTGTCGAAATATTTCCTGTTCTTGGAATGGTCCCGTGTCCATTTGTTTTCAGCCTATACGCTGCTAGCAGTGCCTCTCTCTCTCTCTCCACGACTAAGTGTAGTGGAGGTAGCTAAAGTAGTCTTCCATAGCTGCGATGGGCGTTATTGACATTGTTCCCATTATACCTAGATGGGCCAGTTTTTGTACATTTATTAGTTTTCTCATTGCGTCCCCTTTTGCGACTTTGTACCACCAGTTCAACGAGGCATAGGCTATTATTGGTACCACAATCCTTTGGCAGTGCACCATTTTTGACTGTAATCCCCACTTTTTGCCTACCATTCTTCTGCTGGCCCATGAGGCCCGCGTAGCTTTGGTAGTATGTGGTTAGCAAGTTCAAAATG
This sequence comes from Rutpela maculata, assembly GCA_936432065.2. Taxonomy (NCBI): domain Eukaryota; kingdom Metazoa; phylum Arthropoda; class Insecta; order Coleoptera; family Cerambycidae; genus Rutpela; species Rutpela maculata. The sequence goes on from OW386285.2 coordinate 347,638,053, forward strand.
AATTGAGCAAATTAAATAATTAAGGCCATTAACCGATTACTAAGTCATTTTACGTCGGAAAAGGTTCCAAAGGGCTAAAATCTTGTACATACGTTATTTTAATAGTTACAAGTAAAATGGAAAAGTTCACTAAGAGCTGAATTTGCCTTTCCATGACATACCATCATAAAGGAATAAATGATGGATTTCCGCATTTTTTTTTTTCACAGAAGCAGTGCCTAACTTAACAACAGATTCATTTTCAATTATCACTCATTAAATCATCTATAACAAACCTCAATTATATCCTTCAGATGAATTGTATAGCAATTCAAAACAGTTTGATTTTTATCAGTCTATTTTGATTAACCAGTCAGGGGCGGCCCTAGGACGGTGCGAGCGGTGCGACCGCACCGGGCGCCATTATGGGGGGGCGCCGAAAATGCAATGATAGTTCGTCTACGCAAAAAATAAACACAAGTGCGTGTTTGTGTGTGTGTGTGTGTCTGTGTGTCACATGTACGTGTGTGTGTGTGTGTGTGTGTGTGTGTGTGTGTGTGTGTGTGTGTGTGTGTGTGTGTGTGTGTGTGTGTGTGTGTGTGTGTGTGTGTGTGTGTGTGTGTGTGTGTGTGTGTGTGTGTGTGTGTGTCACATGTACGAGAGGGTAATTAAAGAGAGAATAATTAAAACTAGAAGAGAAACTAATCAGAAAAAAACAAACTTTATTAGAATGAAAATAAATAATTATAGTGGAACCAGGCGCTTAGATGTTTCAACACCCTCTAGCTGGCCCTTGTACCACTTATCAAAGATGGCACATTTTCACAATGAAGAGGTTCATACTTATCAAGTATCTGATTGCCAGTTGTAAATTTATAATATTCATCGAATTACACGGGTAACCATGCGGTAGGAAGCTCCGATAATACTCCATCAATTATCGTGAAAGACAAGACCTTCGCGCCACTTTTTAAAGATGGCGAATGTATTTTTCGCTCTCAGGAGGTTCATACTTACCAAGTTTATGATTGCCAGTCGTAAATTTGTGATGCTCATCGAATCACAGTACATGCGATAAGAACAGCCGATACGCCGTCAATTATCGTGAAAGGCAAAACGTTCGCACCACTTTTCAAAGATGGCGAATGTCTTTTCGCACTCAGGAGGTTCATACTTACCCGGTTCCTGATTGCCTTTCATAAACTCATCATTTTTTTTATCTGACTTTTTTTTTAAATCTGGGCGAGCGCAGCGCTTCCTTGTATCGCCCAAAATGAATGGTAGTCTGGATTCATGGTGTTTGGGGGGAAATTAAGAAATCCCTCCAACCCCCATGCGTAAATCTATGACTTATTTGTGACTTTTATTTACTTTTACAACTCATATTTCTTACTCCTTTGAGGGCTGGCCGTACGCCCTGTTCCAAAAAAGGGCTGGGCATGGTCATTTCTGTGCTCTACTGCTCCAAATTAACAATTCACACGTTTTGGGAGTAAACCTATGACAATTAGTGATCGGCGGGCTCCTGGTCTGTCAGTCTATATGTACAACCTAATCACGAATAAGCGATTGCATATTGGGGGGAGGGGGGCGGCACAATGAGATCTCGCACCACTTGAAAAATTTGCTAGGGCCGCCCCTGTAACCAGTAAAAACAAAAAAATTCTAGTTTAAAAATGGAACATAAATATGAAACCAGACATAATCAGTCTATTATATTAAAGTACCAAAAACTCTAAAAAAGAACAATTGACTAAAGGTGCTATTTATTATATAATTGTATACCTGTGCGCTTAAAAGCATTCATTGAATTCATTTGTGAATAAAATTAAAAAATAGATACAAAATAAACCTAGCATGTTTGTATTCAACTTTAAAAATTTCGGTGTGTAGTGTACAAAACCTTGTGGTAATGTATATTGTTTAAACCTCTGACAACTTAAGTTTCAAGCTCAAGAACTTTTGGTACAGCCTAACACTATTTACGTCCTATTGAAGGGGTAAGAAAATAACAATGATATTATAAATCAAAATAAATAAAAATGTGTTTAAAAAAATGTACTTTTTTCTTTTTAGGCAACAATAATGTAGGCAAAATATGGTCATAATCTGTACCCCAAGGCCCAGTTTTGAGGCCACTCCTCTATTTATTATTCCTTTCACTGCGGCTCCCATTTTATAGCGATGCTTGCGTAGAAAACAGCGAATATATTATATAAAAACATAAAATAAGTGCATAACAGCCCTACTCTTTTGCCCCAATGGTAATTTTCCCTTCCGAGTTATTTTGTGGGTGTGTCAAATCGAAGTTTAGTACCTATTATAAACATATTCGCATACGAATTCGGTCGGTTCCCGCATTTAAGTATGTCTCCATCCTCGCGGAATTAGCCGGTTCCCGATATACAGGCCTGACTTTTATTGGAGTGTTTAGATGATTCCCGCAGTGAAAGGGTTATACGACTCTGAATTTAACTTTCCTGAAACCAATTTTATGTTCTTCACTGATGACAATAATGTTTTATTTAATCAATTGTCTGATGGTGAAAAACTAGTACTTAGATGAGGTGATGAAGTGGTTTAATTCGAACAAATTAATATTGAATATTAGAATAGAATAGAAAAACCATTAATATAACCTTTAACGTACCTCTTCAAGAATATTTAGCAACTACGCAAGAGTCTACTTGGAACAATCGATCATACAGGACATGCAATATTTCTTGGAATATACATAGAACTACAGTTTACAGTGGAATACACGTAAGCCGAAGAGATTAACAAGGCTCTTTTTGTATTATTAACCATAAAAAAACTGTTGGCTTTAATACAGCTGGAACAGTATGTTTCGCTTATTTTATTAGGATATGATATTGAATCCTGAGATATATTTCATAATGTAAATACGACTTTCTTGTTGCAAGAAAAGTATAATATGTGAAAACTCATCAACTCAACGTTCAACTCAATGCTCGCCAAAAAATTTAAAAATAAAAACTTAAAACCAACTTTATAATACATTTTCTTGTTTTTAGGTTGCATTTTGGTCTCTACCATGTCAATTTTACTGATCCGGAAAGGACTAGGACTCCTAAAAAATCCGTAGAATTTTACAAGAAAGTCATCTCCACGCACTGCTTGGTTGACGAGTGCGTCAGCTCTACAAGTAGGCTTATACCGTCATTTGTAACGACGCTAATCATTGTAATTGCTTGTATAATAAAGTAAACACTATGATTGATATGTTTATTATCGATGAGTGCATAATCTAGAATTACTTGAAGTGTTTCAGGCACTCAATATTTTTTTAAATGTTTGCTTCTCGCTTGGTGAATTCGGTTGTTACACTATGTCAATAATTTAGTAGAATCTGTGTTAAACATAGGTACCTAACATTTCTTCTTAAAAAATCGTTAGTTATTATGAACGAATACCCTAGATGTAATTTTCAATATTTCAAAGCAGCATCTGTATATTTTTTTGGTGCAATATTTTGGATGCTACTTGAAGCAAACAAATATCAAAAAAAGTAGTATATGAATTACTTCCACATCCAGTGGTATAGTAACGACAAAAAAAAATTGAAAATTTTTATTGTTCAAACAGGCTCATGAAACGTCGAAATTTTGAGTTTGAGAAGAAAAAAATTTCTGTCTGTCTGTAACTTTTTTGTGCGCACGCTTACTCTGGAACCGTTTAAGATATTAACTTAAAATTTGATACACGTATGTACTTTAACGGGATCTGGAACTAGATTATATTTTCATCTCATTCCGTCGAAGGGTTGAGGGGTAAATTGGGGTAAATAGGGGGAAATAGGTAAATCAAGCAGGTAAGAGTCCATAAAATTGTCATTTAGTACATACAAGAGAATCTAAGGCCTCAAAAAATTTTTTGGCATTAGCCACCTCAATTACTGCCCCCACCTCATTATTCAAGGGGATGAAAGAAATTTTGAGTTTGAGAAGAAAAAAATTTCTGTCTGTCTGTCGGTCTGTCTGTAACTTTTTTGTGCGCACGCTTACTCTGGAACCGTTTAAGATATTGACTTAAAATTTGGTACACGTATGTACTTTAACGGGATCTGGAATTAGATTATATTAAATAGGGGGAAATAGGTAAATCAAGCAGGTAAGAGTCCATAAAATTGTCATTTAGTACATACAAGAGAATCTAAGGCCTCAAAAAATTTTTTTGCATTAGCCACCTCTATTACCACCCCCATTATTAAAGGGGATGAAAGAAAATTGTAATTTAGTGTGTGTACAAGAACCAAATACCTCAAAATAATTTTTCACTTCATCCACCCCCACTACCACCCCCCTATCACCACCCCCATCCCACTACCGATATCGTTTTGTGGATTTTTGGGATAGACGATTTCAAATATTATATTATTAAAGTTCCATAAACAATTATTTCCACAAACAAAATTTTTTCATTGTGAGAGACTTGGATAGAAAATCTGGATGTGAAAGTAGTGATTCCTCGGGCAGCGGTTTTTTCAATATAAAAAATTAAAAATATCTGTTTAATCATCTTTCCAAATAGTACAGTAACTAGAGGTTTTAACTTCGGAAAAATGTCGAATGAATTAGATTTAGTTTTCTTTTAATAGGAAATAGATCAAAGAAAAGTTTCTATATTATGCGGGGGCTGCTAATTTCTAAGGTGTGGTACCTAAAAAACAAAAAAACATTGGAATTGAAAAAAATCAAATTTTTAGAAGAAGAGGCTCTATGCGATATTTCATATACAATGATAATCTCTGAGTTATAACGGCTTGTGAATTTCTATTTTAGCTTCAATAAAGATATATTTCAAAACCGTTTTTTTTTTAATCGCCTTATTTTATTTTAATGTCCTGGCGGAGTTTAGTCTACCGCTCAACCAGGATGGACACACACATAGACAACATCACAACACCCATTCCCTGCGACATTGCCATCTGCCGCAGCTGAGACTCGAACTCAGGAGAGGAAAGCGACTAGACCGTGTCTCTCACACAACCGCAGTCTAGCCCACTGCTGCCGTCTCGGTAACACGAAAAAAACGCCACTAAACATCCATACCCTAGCCAGGATTCGAACCTGGGACTCCGTGGTCGCAAGCCTAACACCTTAAGTACTGCGCCACCGAACCGGTTTTTGTCAAATAACTCGAAAAGTATTACATTCAGCGAAAAAAAGCTAGCGACAAATATAAAAGCTACTAAACTGAAGATTAGTTTCATTTTTTTTTTTTCTAATTACTGTGGAATTAATGATTTCGGATATCTAGAAGTATAAATATGGCATCCAAATGTATATAAAACGAAGATTTAGTTTAAATATCTGAGAAACTATAGCACTTACGTTAAAAATGTTAACATCCAAAATAAAAGATTATTAATAAAGCTTTCAAATGATTTTTTGACTGTGTATATATATCATAAAAAACAAGTTATGACAGAAACCATATGCTTCGTCATATTTTTGTAACAAGAACGTCGCCATTTTGTTACTGTAAGTGGCCTGGAATTAAAAAAATATAATTCTCAAATTCTATTTTTCGTTAACATTTAGCATCACCTAGACGCTTAAATTTGTTCACCTGTTTACAGCACTTGCTTTAGAAAAAAATTGCATTTAAAACTATACAAGGATTTTCCACGAATCATAAAATCTTTGTTCCTCTGCAAATATCTTAATAAATATTAGCTTCAGCAAAAAAATGTTAAAGATCAAAAATAAACCTTGTAAACTGAGAATGAATTTGTTTCTTTTATAATGATGTAGGATTAATGGTTTTGGAGATAATTTAAATTTAAAGATCACGTCCGAAAATTTATAGGACGAAGTATTTAGTTTAAATGTTGTATACTTATCTTAGAAACTGACACTTCCTTCAAAAATTATAAGGACCAGAAATAATGATAATCAACTGATTTTTAAAATGATTCTTTGTTTGTTTCTGTATCATAAACAACTTGATTCGTAATAAGATCTTTTTTAATTGAATTGAATAACACTTAAGCATATGTAGCAGAGATGCTTTAAAACATTAAGAAAGCACTGGTCCTAACATCTTTCATGTTCTACTCGATTACTTGATTTTTCAAACATCACGAGAATGTAATATTTTGATGAATGCAAAACTGATCAACCTAAATGTCTCCCGATGACATCAGATGTACTAATTTAAGGTGTAAATAACGGAAATCTGGAATAGATAGTCCTTATTGAAAATGACGTGATTAACGTATGTATGTTTGTTTTATAAAGACTTATTTATGACTTATCAGCAAATAACGCAACAAGAAAGTAAAAATAAAATAATTTTCATTATTTTGGTGGAACACTACTAAATGTGAATATAATCAGTAATTATTATCAATGAAAAAAAGATTCCTTTACTAAATCTCAAGTGTTTTAAGTTTGTTTAAATACTTAAATAATGTTTATGGAAAACTAGAATTGATAGTTCTCAATTGAAATTACGTGATTGATGAACGTAGTGTTATTGTTTTATAAGGGCTTACTTATCAGCTAATGACGTAAAAATAAAATAAAAAAGTCCATTATTTTTGTTGAATACTAATATAATATGAATACAATCACTAATTATTATCGATTAAAAAAATATTAGTTCATTAAATCTCAAGTGCCTCAAGTTTGTTTAAATAAATAATACAGACTATTAGCTTCGATTTGATTTAATGACATTATTGCACAGATTTGATTTTCTTAACAAATAAGGAAACTTAATTTGTCAATTTTAATAAAGAACAACACACAAATCTTACTTGCGCCCAGGTACCAAATTCACTGGCGGGCTCTTGCTACTGGCCCCTCGGTAGCCAACGGACCCCCGCGCTTAATAATTGATGAACGGGGTGAGAGAAATTTAAAAAAAATGTTTGCCAAAATCTCTGGCGGGCCCCCACTAACGGCCCCTCGAAAGCCAACGGGCCCTCACACTTAAAAATTGATGGGCGGGGGATTTACAAAAAAACATTTTGCCAATCTCTGGCACCCCCCCCCGCCGCTACAGGCCTCTTGAAAGCTAACGGGCCCTCGCACTTAATAATTGATGTGCAGGGGGGGAGAAATTTGAAAAAAAAACTTGAAAAATCTCTGGCGGGCCCCTCGGAAGCCCAGTACCCAATAGACCCCCCCCATACGGGTGGCCTGCTTTCAGAATTGGAAAAAATTTATGGTGAAGCATTTTTTATTAAAAAAAAATAACTCAAAAACTAGCCATTTTTTTAAGGTCGTGTCCATTGAGACATTTGACCAGGACGTCAATATCTACAACGTACTGCAGTTTCAGCCAATTCCACCGAAAGCCATTTCCCGTAAGATTTGTGCGGGGTTCTTTGAGAGAGTACCTCAAAATTTCGTGAAATATATAAAAAGCAAAGCGTCAAGTAAAATAAATCAATCAAATCAATCAAATGTTTCATTTAGATAGAGCAAATAGCTTAGATACCACCTCACCTAATTTTCCCTGGAATACCCTAAGGTATTCCAGGCAAAAGGGATCCTGATAATCATCGCCCAGTGTTCGGTGAGATAATTAATCATTTTAAAACATCGCTTAACGGAATACTTGGAAAATCACTCAATTATTCACAAGTGTCAATTTGATTTTAGAAAATCGTGCTCCACAGTAGATGCAGTCTATAAGGTTGTGGGTGATATTGTTGAGGGTTCTAAAGAGGGTAAATATACGTCGATTACGCTGGTTGACATAAGGCCTTAATGTGTCTGTCACAGCTTTCTCATTCAAAAACTTGGCTACGATAATGTTGGGGGCCTACCACTAAATTTATTAGAATCGTACCTGCATAATCGTGAACTATGTATAAAAAATGATAATCCAATGACGGAGTTTAGGATAGCGAAACACGAGGTACCCCAAGGTTCTGTATTGGGCCCTATACCCTTTATCGTTTTTATTTATGATCTTTTTTCTAGCTCTTTTCAATCAGAACTGTTATGTATGCAGATGACGCAACTTTAATAAATAAAAATGACAATTTAAAAGCTCTACAAGCATATATACATGAAACTCAACATTCTGCAGAATACTGGTTTAATAATATGTTAAGCTACTTGGAATTTTCCTAGATGATAATTTCAAGTGGGATGCTCGTATTTTACAGTTAAGTAGTAAAATTTCTAGTTACATTTTTCTACTACGCCACTTGAAAAGCATATAAATGTTAAAATATTGCTATCTGCATATCATGCTTTAATCCAATCACAGATTACACATGGGATTGTACTCTGAGGAAATTCCACTCATACTTATAAAATATTTATCTTGCAAAAGCGATCAATTAGAACTACTGGTGCTAATTATCGGGATCACTGCAAACCATTGTTCCTTAAATATGGCATAATGCCCTTGCCGAGCTTATATATATTATTCATTGCTGGAAATTCATAAAATCAAAGGTATTTTCTCCTTCCATTCAGACCATCATGAGACTAGGGCATCAAATGAACTAAAAGCACCTAGAATGGATACGACCTCAGAGGCGTTCAGGCATACGGATGGTAGCTTCGCACCACCGCCCGCTCAGAGAGTACGTGAACCAAATGTCCGAACCTGCGGTTCCTCTCATGCTCAGCAGGATTACTATCGCAACGACGAGTCATCGGTAAAACTGACCTGTCTCACGACGGTCTAAACCCAGCTCACGTTCCTTACAAACACCGCAAGAAACTCACTAGAATTTAAACTACAATAAAATACCAGAAAATGTGAGGAAACTGGACAATATCATATTTAAAACAAGCATTAAAAGTCATTTCTTGAAATGCTGTTTTTATTCGGTAGATAGATATATGAGTTTCTCAATGGAAGATAGTTAGTTATATTTGATAGCTGTTTCTTGTATGGAATATGGTCACACCTTTTACATTTTATTTATCTCTCTTCTGTACTATGTTGTTAAAATACAGTATTCGAAAGTCTTGGTTTTGGGATGGCAATAAGAGCAAGCGAGAGCGAAGCACGCAATCGTGTACTTGCTTCTCTTGATGGGTGTGTCGCTTTTTACCTCTGCTAGAGTACTGGTAGACGTCTTTATTGTGGGCGGTCGGTTAAATAGTTGAAACTAGTGCAATACCAAAACAAACACTTTCCGATTCTGTATAATGAAATTTCTTTACTTTTAATTAGACCTGTTTAATTTTCAAACTTTGGTGCACTTTTAATAATAATTTTAATTGTTTCGTCTGTACTCAACGTTCGAGCTAAGTAATATAGTTTCTAGCCTGTAGATAGGCCCTTTTGTTTACTGAAAATTAATTAATGCAGTACTTAAGATAATTGCAGCAACTATGATTTGCTATAAATGTAACGATTTTATATAATGTCGTCAATAACTTTCTATCTCAAATCCAATAAGATAATATGATTCTGTTTTTTATCACTCAGTACCACTGAAACCTTCAAACTCGGTAATCCTTAACGCCCGAATAATTTACAGGGCTGGCTGGTTAAACATTTTTGGTAATTTTTCAATGAAAATTCTTGTCCTATGAAATTTGAAAGTATCGATGACACTGGATGGTAGAAAAAGTTATTTTTATTAAATACACAGCCACAAAAAAGTGGTCTAGCCTGCGGACCAGAACAGTGTATCTTTATGTATTTGGACCCGCTGAAACCGAGTCCGAAGTCAAAATTGTCAGATTGGTTCTTTTTTCACCCCCAATCCCAAAGAAACATCCCTCCAAAAAAGTGGTCTAGCCAGCGGACCATACCAGTGTGTTCTTATATATTTTGACCTTCTGAAACTGACTTCGAAGTCATAATTGTCAGTTTCGCTCGCCTAATGCTAAAAAATACCCCCAAAACAAAAAGAAGTGGTCTGGCCTGCAGACCATATCAGTATATTCTTATGTATTTGTCCGATTGGCTCGTTTTTCACCCTTAACCCCAAAAAGACACCTCCCCCCCCCCCCCCCCAAAAAAAGTGGTCTGGCATGCGGACCACACTAGTGTATCCTTATGTATTTGGATCCTCTGATACCGAATCCGAAGTCAAAATTGTCAGATTGGCTCGTTTTCCACCAATAACCCCAAAAAACACCATAAGGATACAATGATCTGGTCCGCAGGCCAGACCACTTTTTTTTGTTTTGTGGGTGATTTTTGGCGTCAGGGATGAAAAACAAGCGAATCTGACAATGGGCCTTTCCCACGTTTTTTTTTATTGAATATTTGCGAAGTTCGATTTAAAAAAACAGCCGTATTTTTTCTTTTTTGCAACATTCGCTTCTTCTACAGAAAAAATTATTATGTTATATGAATTTAAAATTGGTGGCATTTCTCCACTAATAACGCATTCGGCGGACGGACCAATCAGTATACTCTAGCACCCTTAGTAGAGGCTACATATGAGCAGATTGTACGTATAAATGTTTATCTATTTCTAGCTTTACTGAATTGGCAGACATGACAGGACATTCACAGAATAACACTTTTTCATAATTTTCATCTATTAATACTTCTACTGTGTATGTTTTATTGCGGATTTTATGTTCTGGAGTAATTTTTCCTATCTTTTAATTATTATTTAATACCCATTTTATTTCCATCAGTGTTGCCAAGTGTCAGTTATTTGTTGAGAGCCGACATATTAAGTGTGTTTCTTTTGTTAATTATTATTATTTTTATTATAGCAGGTGGTATTATTCAATGGAAATTCATTATTTTCAAAAGCGGAGATGAAAAGTAGACATTCTTTAGTGAAATAATTAAAGCATTTTCTCTAACATTAAAAATTCATACAGTGTGTCCCAGGATAGATGGACCAAAAATTTTGGAATTTTGGAATGGTATTTGGGGATTGAATCCTGCTTGTTGTAAAACTAAATTATACCAAAAATGACTTGATTTGGTGTTCTACAGGGTGTTTTATAAGCAAAGTTGTAAAAATCCCCTCTAATAAAGTACCTTTATTTTTCAAAATATGAATAAATTCCACTAAGAAAAGTTATTTAGAATGCAATTTTATACCTCTATACCAAATTTCAGGAATATAAAATTAATTTTTTGAAACTTCCCATTTTTTCAATAAATTAGTATTTTATTTTGAACCATTCAATTAAAACTGCATAGAAATTATTTTTTGTGAATTAATATTTAAAGTTATGTAGAAGCTAAAAGTAGGCTATGAGAAAAGCAGTGGATACACATTTATCATTTATTATTGACATATCTGTCAAACGTAGTCAATATTATCCTTAATTTTTGTTTCAAATTAACGAACCAAGCATAAAAAATTAAGTGAAAATGGTACTCACAGTGCGTGAAAAAATTTATATTGTGCAATGCTACGGAATTGGCGGTGAAAACTCGCTAAGAGAAATGGTAAGCCAATTTAATTTGAAATTTCCAAACACTGCTTTGTCACGTACTCAGGTTATGAGAATAATTAAAAAGTTTCTGGCTACTGGTAATGTTCTTAACATGAAAAGAAAAATAAAAGCATATGATGAAGACAATGTTGGGGTTATTATAGCTCATGCCTCTGTTATAGAAAATCCTAGGATGCCACTAAGAGAGAGATCAGCTCTTATTAATATTAGCAAGTCTGAACTTCAAAGAATTTACAAGGCAAAGAAAATTAGGGCATATAAAGCCAATTATAAACATACGCTTGAAGAGGGAGATGACGCCGTAGGTTGGATTTTTGTTTGACCATTGGAGAAAAAATCATGGAAGAGAGATTTTTTCATCATTTCATAATTTTCACAGATGAATCCACATTCACAACCAATGGTGTTGTTTCATCTCAGAATTGTCGGTTTTGGGCTTCTGAAAATCCAAATTTTAGAATTCATTGTAGAAGACAATATTATAAAAAAGTGAATATGTGGTGTGCCGTTTCTTATCACGTTGGAATTATTGGACCTTATTTCATTGAGGGAAGGTTAAACCAGCACACTTATTTAGAGCTTCTTGAAAGATTTTCTGAAGAACATTTAAATATTTTAAGAGATATGCCTTTAGTTCATTTTCAACATGATGGCCACTCCACAGAAATGGTTAATCGGTGGTTGAATTTAAATTTTGGAGAAAATTGGATTGCCAGGAATGGACCGATCAAGTGGCCGGCGAGATCCCCAGATCTATCAATATTGGATTTCTTTTTATGGGGTAGTCTCAAGCAGTTGGTTTAGGCTGAACCGCACTTCCGAACGATATAGCAGTATTGAAGCAGAGAATTACAAATGCCGTAAACTTCATACCGTTAGATCATATTCGAAACAGTTTTAAGGACTTCAGGCGAAGGATCGAAATGTGTGTGGATGTGGGTGGTAGCTACGTCGAATAATAAAAAATTTGTAAACATTGTTTTGTATTGGTCAATAATTAAATTGTTTGTGAATCTGTTATGTTTTTGACATTTATTACTTGTCATAATTTTTAAACCTCATTAATCTTCTGTTAGTAATTGTTTCTTGTTTTACAATTAGTTCGATTAACATTATACCTTCTTACATCTCGTATATTCAATTTTTTATTTACCAATAGCCTACTTTTTGAGATGATTAACATTTGCTCCTACACAACTTTAAATATGAATTCAACTCTTAATTCGCAAAAAATGGGAAGTTTCAAAAAATAATTTTATATTCCTAAAATTTGGTATTGCATTCTAAATAACTTTTCTTATTGGAATTTTTTCGTATTTTGAAAAATACATGTACTTTATTAGTGGTGATTTTTACAACTTTGTTTATAAAACACCAAATCATTACACCTCTGGTTACATCTATCCTGGGACATACTGTATAAATTAGGCAACATGGAAATAGTCTCATCGGCAGGTTTCCAGACGAGATGTAAAATTCAGAAATGTCAACATATGAAGCCGGAAATTGTTTAATTTTGATTGGAGGGTCCGCCATGACGTAATTTGAGCGCGTTTACTTGTTTGAAATATGAGGTAAAGTAGACAACATTTTTATTTTTAAAATATCTATTTAAAATTAAAATATTATACGATATGACGTGTATATACAATATTTCTTGGGTGTTAATAAATGATTTATGACATAATAAATATCAAGTTCAATTACGTGACTTCGGATTCGATTTCAGAGGATCCAAATACATAAGGGTAGGTACACTGGTATGGTCCGCAGACCAGACCACTTTTTGGGGGGGTGTTTTTTTTGGGGTTGGAGGTGAAATAAGAACCAATCTGACAATTCTGACTTCGGATTCGGTTTTTAGCGGCTCCAAATACATAAGAATACACTGGTCTGGTCCGCAAGCCAGACCACTTTTTTTTGTGTGGCTGTGTTATTTAATATTTGCAAAATGCAATTTTAAGGGGGCTGTAATTTGAAAGACAAATCAAAATGTAGTTAAATTTTAGGCATAGTAGTATTAAAGCATGCTAATAATAATATTTCATTCGTTTTTCAGTAAAAAATGCCTAATATAACTTCTAGAAAAATCTTTTTTCTTAATAATAGTGCACGCAAATAACTGAAATCAGTTTTGTTTTACTCAAAAAGGATACAGTAATGATCTTAGATATCGATTCAAATTTGGTTGGAACTGGATGGCTAATAACTGAGCTTCGAAGGTGTTACCGTGAAAAGTGAGACGCACTGTGTACAGGAAAAACACCTGCACTCTAAGACTCTAAGGTATATCCCTAATGATTCACACCATTTTTCCCAGCACATAATGACTGGTCTCAATTTTTTGGTTTACCGTCTACTAAGTTTCCCTCTGAATAAAGAGGGATTTGCAAAAGAGAAAGCATTAGCTAAGAATAGAGCTAAGAGCAATGGATATCCTGTAAGTTTAGTCGACAAGCTAATTATAAAACGTAGATTTAAGGTGACACTCCGAAATTCCTCAACCTTTCTAGCCGAACGAAATTTAAAATTCGTATCAATGGACAATTTGCACGAAAGAAAGTTTGGTAAAAAGTGTCTAGATTGGTATCACTGTAATTCACTGTACATCTTAACCAACTCGTCTAATTTCCAAACTTTGCAACAATTAAATACCTATAATATAATAATCATAACATTGTTTTCATTATCTTTAATGTTAAACCTACTTCCATTGAATATAAATCACATTTGTTAGGTTGTTTCGTAGTCTACAATATTTAAAAAATGTCGAATTATTAAATTTGTCAAACACAGTTTAGAAGAGTTGGCAGCAGTGATTGCCAAAATGCATAATTCGACATTTTTTAAATATTGTAGACTACGAAACAACCTAATAAAGATGATTTATATTCAATGGAAGTAGGATTAACATTAAAGATAATGAAAACAATGTTATGATTATTATATTATAGGTATTTAATTGTTGCAAAATTTGGAAATTAGACGAGTTAGTCAACATGTGCAGTGAATTACAGTGATACCAATCTAGACACATTTTACCAAATTTTCTTTCGTGCAAATCGTCAATTCCATATGAACTCCGGTATACCCGTGGTCTATGCAGGATTTTTAAAAACTTAGACATGACAGTTGTTCTTTAATCGGAAAATAAACTGCATCAACTTTAGGCAACCCAAAGGATAAAATAATATCAAACGAAGTGTCCGGGATTTACGAAATTAATAGATTGTAATTTGAAGTATGTTGGGCCTATAGGGCTATTTTTCGACCCTTTTTATTTTTGGTCAAAAAATTTCGAAACAAATTTTTTTATCATATATATTCAATATCTAAGCTATTCCACCCCAAACAGAACTTTCTCAACCCTCCCCCTTCCATGTATTCCCTTTAAATTATTATTAAAGAACCAATTTACATTAGTATACATGCTTTTGAACAAAATGCACCCTAAGCTCCCTCTACTACTATACAACACCCCCAGTCCCCAGCGACACCCCCTCCCCTCACTAATATAAACCTTTATGCTCCTACCAGGCATAAAATAGTTTTAAAAGGATTTTTTATTTACATTATTAATAAAATGTCAATTCCTCTTATACCCCCCAACAACCCACTTTCCCGAACCATTCCCGCCATTATCATTCTGCTACAAGCTTGAAAATGGTATAATGAAGACTTTGCTTACACTTTCTTTCATCGGCAGAAATATATAACCTTGCGTCCGTTTTAAATAAATAAATAAATAAATTTCTTATTTTCCGAACACGTACTTACCTATTTGGACAATAAAGGATTTATTTATTACAGAACAAATACAAAATTATTTACTCCCTCTCCCTACGTCCAAAGCAACAAAAATACTAACAAATATAGTTAAGCTCTAAGTTGTGAAAAAATCAGACAAAAGTACATATATTATAAGCTCTAAATCAACAGACAAAAAAACAAAAAAAACTCTAACATCTCTCTACACAACAGAATGGCAAGAGGAGAGAGGGTGTTAAAACTATTTTATATCCGGTAGCAGCATAAAGGTTTATGTTGTGGGAGGAGATGCTGCTTGTCATTTGGAGTTGGGAGTGTTGGGGGGTGTTGAGGTATTGTATGGTAGTAAGGGGGACTTAGGGTGCAGTTTATTCAAAGGAAATATGATTTTCAAGTTCAAAAACATCTAAGCATGTGTGCTAATGTAAACATTAGTCTATGTCAGAAATAGTGTAAATATTACGTGCAAAGACGAGATTACCTCCTCCCCCTATGTTTCGAAGATGCTGAAAACGATGCAAGTGGTGGGAAATGTTCTTGACCTCCGCAACCCCCGAAACGGCCATCCCTTTATGTGTACTGGCAGAAACCACCCTCACTCACCGTTTAAGGGATGAGGAGGAGGGGTTGGAGCTAAAATTAATATTTCTCCCGTAATCAGCGACCCCGAAAACGGGGGATACGCGTTTGAACCAAATAATTTAAAAGAAAATGATTTTCCACCGCTTGGGAGAGTTTAATCAACCCCCTAGGCCTGCTGTCTGGATTCCACTTACTCTATAACCCCCTTCCATGTCATGTCAAGTATAACCCGTCGATGAATCACTTCCCAGACTCGTTTTTATATGAAAACATAAAGGGATCCATAAAAGGCCGTTTCAGGGGGTTGCGGCGGTCAAAAACTTCCCCCACCACTTGCATCATATTCAGCACCCTCGAAAACGGGTAGAGGTAATCTCGTCTTTGCACGAAATATTTACAAAAAAGTCGTCTTATAATGCTTCATTACATAGACTACATGTAAACTGGTTCTATCTAATTTAATGAATGGAGGGGGATGGGTTGGGGGAAGATTTGTTTGGGGTGGAATAGATTAGATATTGAATATGATACCTATGATAAAAAAAAAATTCGAAATTTTTTGACCAAAAATAAAAAGGGCCGAAAACCGGCCTTATAGGCCCTCCTCCTTTTAACAAGATTTGAGGAACATATGGATCACTTCAAAAGTGGAAAAATTTAAAATGAAGCGTTGCCAAAAATACCTTTAATAACAATCATATAATAAATATCAATAACGGTTAATTAGAAATGTGGCAAATAACAGACAGCTGATTAGTGGAGTGCCGTTAGATTTATATCTAGGAACCCGGTTCCTATGAATCAACTTTTTGCATTGTGTTGCTAAAACCTAATACTAAAATGTTTATGGATTAGAAATTGACGTTTTTTTTTATTTAAAAGTTTATAGAGATCGTCTACAAATTCTTTGAAGAAATACTCAATTCACATAAGTTTTAATAGTTTCTGTTCTGTAGACAAAAAAATTGTATCTGAATAGTAATATAGGTTTGTGATTACAAATTTAGGGTAAAAAATTACAATTGTGGGACCCAAAGTGGCTGCCAAAAAACTTTAAAATGAGACATCATTAATACAAAAAACATTTCTATAGTTAATAATTCATAATATTTTAACAAAATATGCTATTTATCTTCGATATCTTCGTTTTCAAATTTGCTTATTTCTATAATAGGAAAAGGGTTCGAGTAACTATCACCATTGCATTCGGAACAAGCTGCAGTGCAAGGTAATCCGTGCTTTCTGTATCCACAAGCAGCTCCGCATCCTGTCTTACATAAAAAAAAAATACATCTAACAGATACATCTAACAGAAGTCGCGGTGTGAACGTCTATTTCACGGCTAACTTCTACGTTAGATGTACTAGGAACTTATTTATTATTACTTTTTTTTAATTAAAGCTAAAGAGCCCATCTGTCAATTAAAATGGGTCTGAAAAGGGCTAGGTTAATAGATCGTATTTTATTTCAGTTTAACATAAAAAATGCGCTAGCAGCGGAAACGCAGTCAACGACTATTTCCCGATTAACTTCTATGTTAGGTGTGCTGGGGACTTATTTTTTCTTAAATTAAAGTTAAAGAGCCCTCCTTTTGATTAAAATCGGTCCGAATAGGGCCAGGTTACTATTTTTTTTAATGCGACTTTTACCTGAAAAATACGAGTTGGTCGTCAAAATGATTTTGAAAATTTGAGGCTAATAGCCTTCTTATTAGCTCCTGGGTCATAATTTGTAGGTAAAAATGTTGATATTATCATTACCTACGAATATATGTATTCAAAAATGCAAACAAAAAATTTTTGTTTTCGCTGCTAAAATCAGTCTCGTTGAATAAGCCCCTGAAAATCTACTTAAAATTATTTTTTGTACATGTAAGACAGGATGCGGAGCTGCTTGTGGATGCAGAAAGCATGGATTACCTTGCACTGTGGCTTGTTCCGAATGAAATGGTGATAGTTGCTCGAACCCTTTTCCTATTATAGAAACAAGCCAAGTTGAAAACGAAGATATCGAAGATAAATACTATATTTTGTTAACATTATTATGAAGTATGCGATTTAACAATAAGTTTGTTTCTACAGTTTTAGTAATAATGATTTCTTATTTTAAAGTTTAGAGTAAAGATAGAGACGACAGAATTGATAATTGGTTGAGTTTGTTCAACCATGACATTATCCTACTAATAAATACAGGAACGTTTTTAGTTATACTTTAGTTTTAATCTTGATTTTAATGGTCTTCAGATGATGCCAACATTGTTAGCGAAACGTAGGTACTTCTATTAAGACCATTCGAAATTTATTTAAGTAGGTAATCACTTAAATAAAAAAGATATGAAAGAAATTGACTGTGTATTAATCAAATGAGTATTCGCGATCTGCCACATCCGAGTGCAACTGATACTTGGTTGAGAATGCGGACGCTGGCGCTGTCGGGGAAACTAGTTAAGGAAACACAGTTGTAAATATTTATTAGCTTTATTTGATTATGTTTATATAAATAAAGATTAAAACTAGTAATAAATATTATTACATTGCCAAAAATTAGTTATGTTTTCATACTAGACTTCTTGTTGATATAACAGTCTTGTAAAAATTAACAGATTTCTTAGCTGTTCGGGTTCTGTTCGCACTGTTGAAGTCCACTTGGTAAAGTCCGAATTTTTCCCTAAGCAAAAAAATACATTATTTTACCTTCTACATCTACTTCTGTGATAATAAATAGGAACAGTTACCTTAAAATTGCCACAAATTGACTTACTAATAGGGATACACCACATTTGACTACTTTTAAACTCGTGAATAAAATATCTTAACTTGCCTATTTTCGATTTCCTTTCCTAACGCTGGTCAGTTGTGGGCAATTTCAGGTAAATTTTCCTGTCACTAAATTAGTTAATTAAATATTCTTATTACTAGATACAATTGAAGTAATTCTGACTATAAATGTTGATTGGGGTAACTTTTGCTCTTTTATTATGTTCCTTAAAGGTATTGTAACAATCCCATAAATATATAACTTATGCAAAGTACGACACACTATGCGGTTAAAAGCAGTAGTGTTAGAAAATACTGAGAAGTGGACTGCCATAGCAATGAGCCTCCCTCACAGTGATGAGCACCTCGAAGTACGGATTTTAATTATATCGATTGCTTTGCTTTAAAAATAAAAATGTGATGCTTTTCTGCTCTGGGTAATGGATTACTTAATATGTTCCAAATTTTAACACACTATACCACGAAATGAAATTAAAATTCTTTATGTACGCATATGTTTGACACACGTGCCCATGTAGCAGAGTCAATGAATATTCTTACCTCGGAATTTTCGTCCAATGCATGGATTTTCATAATTCCTTATGTAATGTCTTTTTAAGAGAGTAAATTAATGTTAAAAAATTATTATTGTCGGACTTTCAATTGGGCTACCCCTTCTGGAAAGGTTGATAAAAAATTAAAAACTAACCACTGATAACCAATTTAGAATTATATTTTAAGAAAAAAATGCTGTATATAACTTTTCTATTTTCCAAGTTATTGCGGTTTGAAAATTGTGATTATAGCATCGAAAAAATTGATACCTTTAAACTTTTTTCCGTAAATAACTCAAAAACTATTATATTCGATGAAAAATTGTGACAGAGGAAAGAATATCATAAAGTAACAAATATTTTGTTTCTTTTTTTATTTCTGTACGATGAATAATTCTAAAGATTAGGAAGTTTAAAGATAATGCTAGAAGTTTTATAAGTAGAGATATCTCAGAAATCTTAATACAAGTCTTACGTAAAAGTAAAGTAAATAAATGGTACGGAAACACCGAACTTACTTTCTCGCGCAACTTAAAAATTTTTGTTCATCAGTACATTACTTTTATGTGAATTTTCTGGGAAAAACTAATAATGAGATATAGTTGAGATTTTCATTTTTTTGCATCAATAAGCTACCCCCAATTTTAGGATTAGGCGAAAAGTGAAAAATTATGGAAGGTTTTAAAATTCTTTTTTAAAATGTTTATTTTTTCTATGCCGACAGCTCAAGGAAATCTATCTAAACCTAGACAAATTTCCTTTAAATCTATCTATAGCCCACTTGCAAATAACTCCAGTCATTTTTTTCGTTTTTCGCCCACCTAAATTAAGAAAAGTTTACTGATGCGAAAAAATTGAAAATCTCAATTTTCTCAAAAATGGCTGAAACGATTTTGCTCAAATTTTTTTGCTCAGACCTAACAATATACCATTAGTGGTATTTAGGCTTCTACAGATATTTGAAAACTTGTACTTTATGTTTCCATTTATTGTGGCGATCATGCGAAGAGAGAGAAGCCTCTAGGTTAAAATGAACGTGCCGAGAAGCAACGTTTTCACGCTAGCAGTAACGTCACGTTGTCGTAAATAAATTACTATTTTTTCCAACCAACTAATCAAAATTTTGCAACAAGTAGTGTTGTTCAATTATTTTTCTCAAATAATAATAATTTGAGTTGGTCTCTCCTTATCCTTCCTATGTGTGGAGCAACCAGAAGTGCAAACCCAGTAAAAAAGTAGGCCTTATAATCCAGGCATTAGAGAATTTTACCTGGAAAAATTCATAGTAGTTCTGGAAATGGGCTTACTTTACGTTTTTTAGAGCACTGAATCCGAATTTTTAACTTCCCACCAAAAATTCTCCACGCAACCCTCTCAAATTCAGAGAAAAAACCAAAAAATTGGTTTTTGATTTTTTTATCGTTTTTTTTTTTGTTGTTTTAGACTGAAAATACCCAGATATTCAGAAAGCAAACAAAATTTACAACAAAAAAAGTCCTGTGACAGTTTGACGTACGACGAACGAGAGGGGAGCAAGTGGGTCCCGAAACATGCGCCTCGGCGCCGCGCGTGCATTGAGGTATCATACGGCAACTCCATAGTTGCTCACTCGTTTTTCAATCTTCTTGGGGTACCCTCCTCCCCTGCTACGCCCCTTGAGCAAACATGCTATTGTCAAGAGGCCCTTCCCTTTTCCCCTGACCCATGACACCTGTGTGCTGCTCGAGAATTGATAGCAACCTGGTGATCATGATCGCGATTTTTTAGGCGCTTTATCCACACTTTATATTTGTTATTGTTTTCATTGCTTTAAAAAACTTTTTGTTTCGCATGAGAACTATTTTCTCATAATATTTTAGACGTGGTTGATGTGACTTTAAACTGTTTCATTCGCGAGTAACTGTTATGGGATGACACAACAGTGAACATGACGGAAAAGGGTTAAAAATCTTTTCAGGCGGCGAGTTTAAAGCGAAGAGATAGTAAATATGATCTTTTAACCGGGCGTACGACGATTGTAGTGAATAGAAAGTGTCAAAGGTCATACGTTAACGAGAAACTAATCGCATCGTATGTAAAAAAAAGTGCCCGAATATCCCGTGATTTTGCGAAGACGCTCCGGTACACAGAGTTTTTCTTTCAAACAGAATTGTTTTTATGCGGAGAATCAATATGTCTCGGAGCGCCTTCGCGGAATCAGGGGATATTTCGGCACTGGTCTGTTCTTTACATACGATGCGATTAGTTTCTCGGTAATGTATGACCTTTGACATTTCCTATGCACCACAGTCGTCGTACGCCCGGTTAAAAGATCATATTTACTATCTTTCTGCTTTAAACTCGCCGCCCGAAAATATTTTAAACCTTCTTCCGTCACGTTCACTGTTGTGTCATCCAATAACGGTTGCTCGCAAATGAAACAATTTAAAGTCACATCAACCATGTTTAAAATATTATGAGAAAACAGTTCTCATGCGAAACAAAACGTTTTTTAAAGCAATGAAAACAATAAACAATACAAAGTGAGGATAAAACGCCTAAGAAATTGCGATCGCGATCAACAGGTTGCTATCAATTCTCGAGCAGCATACAGGTGTCATGGGTCGGGGGAAAAGGGAAGGGCCTCTTGACAACGGCATGCTAGCTCGAGAAGATCGAAAGACGAGAGAGCAACTGTGGAGTTGCCGTATGATATCTAAATACACGCGCGGCGCCGAGGAGCATATTTCGGGGCCCACTCGCTCCCCTCCCGTTCGGCGTACGTCAAAATGTCAAAGGTTGTTTTAAATTTTGTTTGCTTTTTGAATGTCTGGGTACGTTTTCTCGAAAACGAAAATAAAATGATAAAAAAAATCAGAAACCAGTTTTTCAGGTTTTTTCTCTAAATTTGAGGGGGCGGGGGGAGTTTTTGATGGGAAGTTGAAAATGCGGATTCAGCTCTCCAAAAAACATAGTGAGTAAGCCTGTTTCCAGAACTACCATGAATTTTTCCAGGTAAGGGCCCTATATGGTCTCTAATGCCTGGAGGATTACTCAATTATTAAATTAGCAAAAAATTAGGGTCTACTTAAAATCAGCTACAAGTGGTTTTTCCCGGAATATTCAAATAAGGGTAGTTAGTTTACTACTGCACAAAAATCGAAAATCTCATTTTTCTCAAAGGTGGCTCCAGAGATTTTGCTCAAATATTGTACGTAAATAATACCTAACAATATGCTTTTGGTGGTTTTTCAAAAAATTTACATAAGAGTAGTTAACTGGTGCAAAAAATCGAATATCTTAATTTTCTCGAAGACGTCTTCAACATTCAACAAATTTTGTAACTTAATAGTACATTACAGCCCTAACAATATACATTTATTGGTTTTCCCGAAGAATTCGCATAAAGGTAATTTACTGATGAACAAAAAATTTTAAGTCACGTGTCCGTACTATTTAGGTATTTAGTTTCATCTAATCTGTAAAATAAATGTGCAGTTTTTACTCCGTCACTAAAAAATTATACTTATTTCTGTGCTTTGATGTAGCTGTTTTGAATCCGTCTTTTTTTTACATTTTGGACCTCATAAACATAGTGTATGCAGTATCAGCAACCAATTCTCAATATTTTACTTATTATTTTTTTTGCGTTAATGGGGTGGTTTCAACATCTTGGGGACAAAAAGCGACATTATTTGTCAATTAATTCGCTGAATAAAAATTTCTAGGCTTTGTCATTTTTATGACTTCATTGAGTATACTATGTAATAATAATAATAATAATAATAATATCTTTATTGATCTCTTTAGCTATTTTATACAATAGATGAGACATGTCAAAAATTGAGAGCTGTGTTAACAGCGTATAATAATAGATGTGTTTTCATTCTAAATTAATGCTACCTACTACTGTTACTTACGTGTATCCGCTGTACCATTCAAAGTTATCCATCAAGCTCCAAACTGTATAACCAGTTACTTTAACACCATCTTCGTATATAGCATCTAAGATGTTGCTTAAATAAGCCTAGAACATTTACAGGTTTAAAAGGTAAAGTTCACAATAACACATTGCATATTTATCAATGCAAGAACGACTGAAAGGCTATTATACTTGCTCTTCCATTCTTGATGCTGTAATATATAAGTGCCAGAAAGAAAATCTATATTCCTATTTAAAAAAAAAATAGGGTCACAGAAAAGATAATGACTATAAAAAGATGCTAAATAGAGAGGGAGGTTTTGAGAAATGCCTTTAGAGATTTTTTTCGTTATAAAATAGTGGAAAAGTATTCTACATTTTTTCCGAAATATTACATTGTTTTTGGGTTATAACACAAAGAGTGAAAAAAGTAACTGCCCTGTTACTTTCCCAATTATGTTCTAATATTATTCACGTTAGAATTAGGTTTAGCTATTTACTGCTATAAGACAGGGTATCTGGCACATGGACTATCTTCTAATGCCAAAAAAAAGGAACTGGCTTGGCAATTACTTTCCACCTCGAAGTGGTTTCTTCAAATCTGCATATGTACACTTTATTTACATCGAAATACAGCCGAAAATGCAAAGAGTTCACAGTTAGCAAACATTTCCTATTTCAATCCTTCCAGGACAAACCTATTAATGATTTCTTACCCTTATGTAGTTTATCCTGTCGTCGTCCTCCAAGGTGCCGTTGGAATCAGAAAAGCCGTTTTCTGTTACTATTATTTCTGGGTCTTTGTAGCCTTTCTTTATCCATTTCAGTGCTTTACGAATTCCCCAAGGGACTACCTGTAAGTGTTTTTTAAATAATTAATCCAACCTACGGTTATCACGATTTCTGGAATGATCGTAATCGACAATTATTATTTATTTTTTTATTATTATTTTTTTTAATCGCCTTATTTTAGATTAATGTCCTGGCGGAGTTTAGCCGTAGGATATTCTACTACTCAACCAGGACGGACGGACATACATAGACAACATCACAACACTTATTCCCTACGACATTGCCATCTGCCGCAGCTGAGACTCGAACTCAGGAGAGGAGAGCGACTAGACCGTGTTGTCTCTCACACAACCGCAGTCTAGCCCACTGCTACCATCTCGGCAACACGTGAAAAACGCCACTACACATCCATACCCTAGCCAGGATTCGAACCCGAGACCCCCGCGGTCGCCTAACACCTTAAGCACTGCGCCACCGAGCCGGTATTTGATGATTATTTGTTGTTGTTTTATATCTCGGCACTTGTCTTGTTTGCTGATGCATTCAGAGAACACCGACTATCGTGCGAGGCATTAAATACAACCAATTGAGTGTATGATGGAAACGAAAAGGCCACTGATTTTCTTTTTAATTCCAACTTTAATCTCGGAATTTACAAGATTAATGATAGATTTCCGAGATTAAATTCGGAATTAAAAGAAAATTTAGTAGTAATCATATGATTTTGTTCCTTTTTATTATTTTAGATTGGAGTCTATGCAACTTCCAATATTATATAAATTTTCTTCACTTGTCAACTTTGAATATTAAAATTTATTTACTATGCTTTATAATCCAGTCAGTAGGGACAAAAAATGGCCATTGCTTTACAAGAGGTGGAGTAGTAATGATTTTGATATGTTGTTTAAGTCCCTGATGAAAAATACAAGTTTTCGACCTTGGGGCGGGGGAGGCACGAACCGCCATCTGAATTGAAAGGTGCAGACCTGGTTATATACACATTTTCTTACGGTGTAGTAAATTACAAGTTTCATTCTGTTTTTTGTAGCAGATGTTTCCTAGAGCAGGTATAGACCGTTCTTCGTGTTTCTTCTGTAATGATAGAAAAGGACGTCGTTTTCCTCCCTCTTTAGAGAGAGCAGCACAATAGCATTCCCCTTCTCTGCTTTAATATCCACAGGCTTAGTGAGCAGTGTTTTTGATTTGCTAGTACAATTACTTTCATTTGTAAGTATTTTGAACATTTCTAAGCAATTGTGTAAAAATTAAATGTGCGTAAGGAATTTGTAAGGAATTTAAAATTTTGTAACCAATAGGCGGGACATTAAAATTTATAATTTGGAATTTTTGTATACCAATAAGATCATTAAAAAATCTTGGATTATTTAAAAATAATAAAAAGACTATAGGATCAAGTACCGAGCCTTGAGGCATTCCATATGTTTTAGCCAATTTTTCTGAATACCTTCATTAAATTTAAAAATTCGTTTCCTATTTTCGAGGTATGATGTAAGTCATTGTAATACTGTCCCGTCAATTTCATATTCTTTTAGTTTTAACACAAGATCTTAGATTTTTATTATAATAATATAAAATATGTTATGTTGTAAACATTTTTATTTTTCTCAAATCCGTCTTTCTGACGCTGTATCTCTTTAAACATTAGACTAAAATAAAAATGTATGTACAGAAAATGTAGGAAATGTTGTCCTCTTTAAATTTGTCTTGAACAATTTTCTCGTAGGATAGAGCGTTGCCGAATTATTTTGAAAAAAATAGTTTTTTGCACCTTTTATTCAAGATGGCGGCTCGCGCCTCCCCTCACCTCCAAAACGAAACTTTTTGTTCTTTCCAATAATAACATAAATAAAGGGGGGGGGGGAGTTAATATATAATTAATAACCCTGTACATCAAATGTAATTCTCCTTCTGTTCATACTGACATCGTATGGCCCTTCAACTTATGTGTTAAAAAAAATCTGAACGTTTAAAATTTCGTGTTTCGCCTTCTTTGTGGATTGCGAAAACGGGCGCCTCAACATGATTTCTGTCGAATAACTCGAAATGTATCACGGCTAGATCAAAAATAGAAAATCTCAATGGAAAAAATCATAAACTGAGGAACTATTTGCTGCTTTTAAAATCTTTGTATTTTTTTCCCGAGATATAATAATAATAATAATAGTGTCTTTATTTCGATTTAGAAAAAATTACAATTAATTGGGCTTAAAAGAAGTGGCGAAGTTCAACATAGCTGCTCTTCCACTTAACCACTTCGAGCTGTACATAATGTTAAGCTATTATAATTACATGTGTAAAAATAACAATAAGAAAATAGAACTAAGAAAAATATAGGAAAAAAATAACTAATATATAGGTTTAAAAATGGCGTAAGTCAAAGCACTACTACCATAGAAGTTAAATATCTCAGAAACTATAACATTGACTCCAAAAAATGTTAACAAACCAAATTAAAGATTATCGACTAAGTTAAAAGTCATTTTTTGTACTCCTGCTTAAAAAATAAAAATGTTATGACCGATTCAATGTGAGTTTTCGCATTTTTCCATAAATATATCGCCATTTCTCACAATTATTATTTTTGGCAAATTTGCCTTAAAGTGCAACTTCCTGTTGAGTAGGCGCAGAGAAAGTATAGTAGGTATTCTACTCGTGTATATTACTCACTTGGATGAATTACGACACTCGCCTTCGGCTCGTCAACCTCTTGACTATCATTACACGCGCGTTGAATAATAAACTACTATTAAATATTAATAACATCAATATATAATATGAATCGGACTACTACATATTATGTAATATCTTATTCATGTTACATATTATTTATTTTCATTTTTGTAAATTTTTTGTTTTAATGATTTAATCTTCCAGCTTGCATTGTAAGTAATAAGTAATAGATATATTTTAAATTACTTCCACATCCAGTGGAAGTATAGTAACGACAAAAAAAATTTTTTTAAATTTTTATTGTTCAAATGGGCTTAGAATGTCATGAAACGTCGAGATTCTAAGTTTGAAAAAATATTTCTGTCTGTCTGTCGGCCTGTCTAACTTTTTTGTCCGCACGTTTACTTTGGAACCGTTTGAGATATTGACTTGAAATTTGGTACACGTATGTACTTTAACGAGATCTAGAACTAGATTATATCTTCATCTTGTTCCATCGAAGGGTTGGGGAGTAAATTGGGGTAAATTTGGGGTAAATAGGTAAATCAAGCAGGTAAAAGTCCATAAAATTGGTATTTAGTATATACAAGAGAAGCTAAGGTCTCAAAAAAATTTTGGCATTAGCCACCTCCATTACCACCCATTATTAAAGGGGATGAAATCAAATTGCGATTTAGTGTCTGGACAAGAACCAGAAACCTCAAAATAATTTTTTACTTCATCCACCCCCTTATCACCACCCCCATGCCACTACCGATGTGGGGTATTGTTTTCTGGGTTTTTGAGCTAGAGGATTTCAAATATTATATTATTAAAGTTCCATAAACAATTATTTCCACATACAAAATTTTTTCGTTGTGAGTGACTTAGATAGAAAATCTGGATGTGGACGTAGTGATTCCTTGAGCAGCGGTTTTTTTATCAATATCTGTTTTTTAGATAAATCAAGATTACTTTACTTCATTCGTATAGGCAGATTGACGTAGTTTTTTTTTAACGTTCGATATCTATCAGTAGTAAAGTGATATACGTACTACATGTTTTTTCTAAAACAGCTGATGACTTGATATATTTTTAAACGTCATTATGTTACTGACCCTGACTGCTTAAAATACCAAAATAGCATCGAAGATAACTGTATCAAGAGGTCATGAAAATAGTAAACATGCTTTACGACAAGGATTGTAATCATAAATCGTGCATGAAAGATTAATATGCACATCAGAAGATGGATGTGATTACGCAAAATGTTTTTAATTGATTCTTACATACTATACAGCTGAAATCATAACTCTTATTTGTTTAGAGATTGCAGCAGAAACTAAAGTCATACATGTCAGTGAATATCAAATCATGCTTATTTTTACTTCCCTGGCTTACAGAAGGCAAATATTTCTTCAATTCAATTAGTCTGGCTAACTGTTTTTTGGCCTGTCGTTCGATTTGTGGCGCTATCTTTTCGACAGAGAAATAATATCTGGTAGATACTTGATGCTACTCTAAGGAAGAAACCTGATATACTTTTAATGAGAAATATTCAGGATAGTCACCTTAACTTACTCATTAAAAACCAACACGGGAAAATAATATTTGAAGTGTAATTGGCAGGAAGAAGACCTGATATACTTTTAGTACAAAAATATACAGGCGGGTCAACCAAAAGAAAACGATAGTTAATAAACAAAGGGTGACAAATAGCGGACGAAATGTTGTGGAAATAATTTTCTACGACTATTGAATAATTAATGAATTATTATCGATACGTTTTTCAACCAGTAATAGGGCTCATTACTCACGGCTGTGGGTAATAATTCATTACTCAATGGGCAAGGACCAATCACAAGGCTTCATATTCATTATTTTTTTATGTATTATTTTTATGGAACAATCACAAAAGACGACTTAAAATTCAGAAACATCGCGTATATCACAACTCAATTCAATGTCATGATAAGTAGGTCATCGATTTCTCCAAATCTCAAAATGCCACTTTTCGTACGCTCTGTAGGCTCAAGTTTTCGATTTCGCCGGTGCGATTGTCGATGTGCATCAAATGCAATTCTTCTTCTTTCCATAACGACAGAAAAAAGATCTGAAGGTTTAAAGTTTTTGTGTTTCGCCTTCTTTGCAGATTGCGAAAACGGGCGCTTCAACACGGTTTTTGTCGAATAAATCGAAAGTATCGCTTCTGGCTAAAAAATAAAAATCTCCGTGGAAAAATTCATAAACCGAGGAACAATTTGCTGTGTTTTTAAAATCTCCATAACTTTTTGTTTTTTTCGGAGATATGGAGGTTTAAAAATGGCATAAACTCTTTAAAAGTTAAATATTTCAGAAACAATGGCAAAAATGCCCCAAAAATGTTAAGAAACTAAATTAAAGAATGTCGATTAAGCTAAAAGCCTTTTTACCTCCTGCTTAAAAAATAAAAAAGTTATGACCGATACAATGTGCGTCTCCGCATTGCATTATTCCCTAAGAATCTTCCTGTTGAGTTTTCTTAGAAGTAGTAGTCTTAAAAAAACCGCTACCCAAGGAATCACTACTTCCACATCCAGATTTTCTATCCAAATCTCTCACAACGAAACAATTTTGTATGTGGAAATAATTGTTTATGGAACTTTAATAATATAATATTTAAAATCCTCTACCCCAAAAATCCATAAAACGATACCCCACACCGGTAGTGGGGTGGGAGTGGTGACAGAGGTGTGGTTGTGGGGGTGTATGAAGTAAAAAATGTTTTGAGGTTTCTGGTTCTTATACACACACTAAATCATATTTTTTTCATACCCTTTAATAATGGGGTGGGGATGGTAATGGGGGTGGCTAATGCCAAACATTTTTTTGAAACCTTAGCTTCTCTTGTATATACTAAATACCAATTTTATGGACTCTTACCTGCTTGATTTACGTATTTACCTCAAATTTACCCCAATTTACCCCCCAACCCTTCGACGGAACAAGATGAAAATCAAATCTAGTTCAAGACCTCGCTAAAGTACGTAAGTGTACCAAATTTCAAGTCAATATCTTAAACGGTTCCGGTGTAAACGTGTGCACAAATAAAAAGTTACAGACAGACAAACAGACAGACCGACAGACCGACAGACCGACAGACCGACAGACAGACAGACAGACAGACATACAGACAGACAGACATACAGACATAAATTTTTTTCGCCTAAACTTAAAATCTCGACGTTTCATAACATTCTAAGCCTATTTGAACAATAAAAAATTTTAAAAATTTTTTTATCGTTACTGTACTTCCACTGGATGTGGCGGTAGAAGTATACTATTCTACTCGCATGTAATAGCTATTGGAGGAGATGTGGGAGAGTTGGTACCATGGGAGAATTGGGACAGTGCCTTTTTATACCGATTGGTTGGAAGTTTGATATTGTGTCATACTGCGGTTATGTATATTTGTGAGAGAAGTAAATAAACTGCCGTATTTCGCCCGAGTGTTGTTTATTTGAAATCTCAGGTAATTTTCAGTGGCGTAACAAACACCCCCGCAGACCCCGCACCGCGGGAGGGGGGCGGCCAGCTGGGGGGGGGGCACATTGACGGATGGCCGACCAGTCTACCTAAGATTATGCAATAAATTCGAATTGTTTGCTGTTTTATTATGTACTTAATACCTAGTGTGGGTTTAACCCCAATAAAATTATCACACGATTAACTAATTAAAAAATTCATAAACCTGAACCTAATAGTAATGAAGATAAGAATTATTATTTTCCACTAGTTATAGAGTGGGAGGGGTGGCTGAAAACGTTTGTGGGAGGGGGCACTCAGTTTCTGTTACGCCACTGGTAATTTTAATTTTAATTGTTTCATATACTGAAAAGTGACTTTTTTTTGTTCAAATTATTCAATTCATTGCTTTATGGGTGCAAATGTTGCTGGATTTTGCATATAACGATCGACGTTTTAGCTATTAAATGTTGGGTTAATTTCATGATCCACTTTCACCTAAAAATAAATCTGGTCACTTTTAATGACACCAAACTGAGTTGGGACGTTATTTTAAGGTAGAGTTGGTCCATCCTATGCCTCCCCCATTCCATGTATGAATTAATCTAATATATAAAAATCCCGTGTCACGGTGTTTGTTATCGAACTCCTTCGAAACGGCTTGACCGATTTTTATGAAATTTTTGGTGTATATTTGATAGGTCTGAGAATAGGTCGTAGGCTATTTTTATACCCCTAGGTGATGAGGGTAGCCCTATCCAGAAATTTTCTTTTTATTTTTTGGACGAAAATTTTATTTTTTTATGATTTGGCATCAAAAAATACTTATAACCCTAAATTTTCACCCTTCTACCACCAACCCCCATTTTTTAATCTTGATTTTAGTATTTTTACTTTCATCCACAGATGCGCAATGGGGTTGCAAGATGGTATTTAATCCAGTGAAAACAGAAAGTGCGATTGTAATGATCGATTGTAATAATCGATTGCCGTCCAGTCGATATTGCAACTTTAAAGTTGAAATCTTCCTCTCTCAGTGGTCGCCCGCCAGGCGTCTACAGATGCCACCTCTCATCCAGCAAACAGCACGGAGTAGGGATGAGAAAAAAGCCGGTCTCCTGTCTCTTTCACACAATGGCAAAACAACGTTTGCCGGGTCAGCTAGTTTTCTTGTATTATTTGGATCGTTTTAGGTATGCCATTATGCTACACGGAAAAAAAGGGCAATCCTGTCGTTCCAAAAAATATGGTCGAATTTCCACGTAAACATTTTTGCAATATTAGCGATTTGCGTTAACAAAAATTCTTTATCGTTTGTTGCAATATATTTTTGTTTTTCTTCTGAGAATTTGTCAGATTTTTGAATTAATGTTATTCTTTCTCGTTGTTTGTTATTTTTTGCAATTATAAAATATGTTTCCTTATCTTTGTGAAGATTTAATTATCTGTCTCAAATCTCCCCATCGTTATTCCCAACTCTCCCTTTGGGACAAATACATGTCACTAAAAAATATTTTTCCATACCGCTATTTACCACGTAAATTTAACTAATATTTGCAAGGAGTGGTCCAATATATGAAGGGAAATTACTGTGTTTTTAATTTCTTTAAATTTTAAAAAATAAAAATTTTAAAAATTAATTTTTGAAAATTGTCCCAACTTACAACACTCGCCTTCGGCTCGTGCCGTAAACGTTTTCTTCTTGAGTAATAGTCACCATTACACGTTCGTTGAATAATATACTATTACCGATTTTTATAATACGAAAAAGTTTTTTAAAATGGAAGAATATTCCACAAGGGAATTTTTGAAAAATGTTTGAAAACGGTAAGCAATGACTATATGGCAAACAAACTATCGACTTTTTAAGGCTTTGTTTCTGTGGAATCTAAAAATGCTGTCTTCTAATAGTTGTATCTCGGATCGGAAACAATTGATTATATAAAGAAAAAATAAAAAGCAAGCATTTTTACAAGCTATAAGTTGCTCTAGATACTTGCAAATAGATCATTATTTTAGTAAAATATACCAAAATATAATCGATTCGCTTTTAAAATTTTCTGTGATTTAAAAATTTCGTAATATTCTAGGTTATATCAACAATTATTGTAGAAATATATTATTGAATTATGTTGTCAATCTGCAAGTGATATTGTTATTTATTTAACTTTGTATTTTCTAAAAATGTGTAATTAATTATATAGCGTAATATCAGTGAACCTTGGTATTAAATATGAATTAGAAAAACAACACATCATACCAAAGGTCATTTATTTACATACTTTTTACGGAAGAGTAATTATGCACAATGTATTATTTCATTTCCTTACACTTTCGCTTCTCACAAGTCATCTCGATCTTTTAGTTTTGTTTATGGCCGATTTCAAACTTTAGTCGGTCGTATAAATATTCATGTGTTTTTTACACGCTTTTATTGGTTTAGTCTGTAACTAACTTTCTAACCAGGTCTATCGAGAGGGGGTGATTCTTCCCGTGCTCGTTTGGGGGGCCCGGTTTTGAAATGTTGAAAATTTATATTATAATTTTTTCTTAATATAATTAAATTTTTTTTTTGGATTTTTGCCCCCCGCCCATCAAAAAAATTTGTTCGGATTTCTCCCTCCTGATAATAATCAAATTTTTTTTTTCGGATTTTTCTCCCTCGCTCATCAAAAAAAATTTTCGGGTTTCTCCCCCATACTAATCAATTTTTCTTTTAATTTCCACCGTTTCCTTATTTTCTCTCCACGGCCCTGTTCCTAACATTGTAAGCAAATCTTACAACTCACTTTTCACCCACTTCTAATTATCGTATGAACTATATTAACATTTTCATGTCATTTTTACCTGAAGGATCTTCTGCCTAATTATTTACGAATTAGAAATATAAAAGTAGGGAAATTTAAATAGTCACAGATAAGCAAAGATCAGCCTATACAATATTATTATATACAGGATGTTTGGTAATGCGATGCCGAGGTAGAGGGGGTCATTTGACAACTATATAACCTAACATATTTATACGCTACGGTTTTTTTATGTTGCCGATTTTGCACTTTTTTAAAAAATCTCCATATTTCATCATTTATTTAAGTATTACGTACCTACTAAATTTAACTTTTGATATTCTGAAATATTTTTTTCTTTATCTGAAATACATAAACTTCCAACAAAAAAAAAATAAATGTAAGTTTCTGTCGCCTATAAAAAAATGACATTTATTAGAAGAAAATTGTAATGGTAATTAAAAGTGTCGATTTTCGAAGTCTTACAATTTATTTTTAAAAAGTCATCTAGATATTACAATTACTTTTAAAACTTCTCTATTGTATTCTCTTTAAGTGGCAATATTATACATACCATCAAGTTTTACCAGTCACTAAAAATAGACAAAGGACTATCAATAATTTTTCATTTATCATAAATTAAATATGCGCGTTCTTTCAACAAAAACAAAGCTATCATTTCAAAAAACTTTATTTAAAACAAGAATTATTATTTGAGAACAAATTTATTATTTTTGGTGTTTATTTTTAATGCATTTTCTCGCCCGTCTTTTAATTTCAAGTTCTTTTTTCTTGTCGCAGTTGTAGAGAGGCCCGCTCTATTTTTGCTACTTTTGAACACGGCTTTGTATTTCCTCATTGTACACTTCTGTGCAATAAAATCCCGTACACCTCGCTATATTAAATCATTCTTTATTTATTTGTCAGTGTCAGTGTCATATTTTCGAAATGCCGAAATTAACTGAACATGAAAAAATTCTAATTCTCTCTAAAATTGAAGACGGATGGTCTATCAGAGCAGTTGCTAACCATTATCACTTAAATAAAAGTACCGTTATGAGTGTGAAGAAGATGTGAGAGGAGGAAGGTATCATAAAGAGAAAAGACGGTTCAGACCGATCGAGAAGTTCAAATCTCGCTCAAGATGAAGCGATCCTTGGCAATTTGAGGGAAAATCCGTTTCAAACAGCAGTACACGCTGTGTCCATGACAAATTTTCCAGCATCGTGGTCAACAGCTAGCCGAAGGATAGGGAAATCGGAATTAAAAAACTGTGTAAGTGCCAAGAAGACCATATTAACAGAAAAACATAAGCAGGCCCGCATTCTGTTTTGTTTAAATTATGTCTATCGCCCGTTGGAGTTTTGGAACAATGTTGTGTTTACCGATGAAAAAATTTTTCAGTCTTGTAATGACGGACATATTCGGGTATACTGTCCTGCAAATACCAGGTTTCACGAACGCTACGTGTCTCCGAGGAACAGGTCCGGGCGATTTTCTGTTAATAATTTCCACTGGATGTGGAAGTAAAATTATCACAGGCAGACACGTGTAGAGCAGCCACGCAGAAACCCGCTTTTTAATGTTTTGAGCTTTCAGAATCTGGCCTTATCTCGAATACAATTTTTCAACGTCAATTTTTACATTTGTTATAAATCGAAATCATTAAATCATTAACATTTTTCCAAATACCTTACTTATGACATTTCACAATCAATGTCACTTTTTATAACCTATATGATAATAAAAAAATTGAGTTCCAAAAAGACTGATTCACATCACTTAATATTATTAAAAACTGGATTACTTGATTTTTCAAGCGTACGGGATTTTATTGCACAGAAGTGTACACAAGTTCCTTCATCATACCCCATACGTAACAGTCCAGTGTCGTTGAATCTGGGGATCTTGAGGCCACAGAATAGGTCCACTACTGCCAATCTACCGATCGGGATATGTTCGATCTAAGAATTGACGGACTATCAAGCGGTAGCTGGGCATCCGTCGTTTTGGAAAATGACACTGTGGCGAAGGTTAATTGGCAGATTTTCCAGGAGCGGAGGAAGATCGTTCTGCAAGAAGTCGAGGTAAGCGTCTCCGTTCAGGTTATCTGGTAGGTAATGAGGCCCAATGACATGTTCAGCAATTACACCTATCCAAACATTGACACTAAACTTATTCTGAAAGGAAGTTTGTTTCTTCATTTGCTTATCCGCCCAATAATAGAGATTGTGAAAGTTGGTTATTCCTTCACAGGAGAATTTTGATTCATCCGTCCATAGAATAGATTTTAAGTATTGGGAGTCCTCAATATCAGCATTCAATGAAAAGCGACAAAATGCCATTCTTCGTACAGGGTCGCCTTCTTCGAGGCCCTGTACTGAAGTATAATGGTAAGGATGTTTCTATTCTGTAATCATTACTGAAAATCTCTTCCAAATTGACAATCCAAGTTGCTGTGCTACTTTTCTAACGCTTGTTGTGAGATCTGCAGCAAATGCGGCTAGAATATTTTCGTCATCTTCGGGGTGATGGCGTGCAGGTTCTGCAGCAGGCTCATGTTGATGTAAATTAACTGTTTCTGCCATTCGGCGATAAGTGTTGCTGAATATACGCGGATCTGGAGTCTTTCTACGTGGATGAAACCGTTTATGATATAATCTTGCAGTAAGGTAAGCATTCCCATCTGCTTTGCCATAATAAAAGAGTATGTCAGCATACTCTTGGGTACTAAAAGTAGCAATTGAAATTAATTTTACTCAGTATGTCAGAGACTTAAAACAAATTATCAGTACAACACGACACAACACTGAGGATAGCTGTAAACTTCGTTAAAAATACAAGAAATGCGAAAGTGTGCGTGTTGACAGCTGTCAGTGATAGGGGCGGCTGGTGAAATTTCAACAATTACGAAATATGGGAAATAACATCTAGAGAAGCACTCCTCTAACGACCCCTGAAAAATTTTGAAAAAGCAGTTTGCGAAAATTTTTTTCCAAATTTCTAGGTCTAGGGACTCCTGTTTAAAATTTTTTTTTTGTCATATACATTTTACTTTTCATAAAAATACAACAACAGGTTTTGAAGTTTATGAAAATATTTTCATTATTAACTGAAACACAATGAACTGAAATTTTGTAATTTACAATTTAACAAATGATAAAATTTCAATTCGTTGTATCTCAGTTAGTAATGGAAATATTTTCATAAACTTCAAAACCTGTTGTTGTATTTTTATGAAAAGTAAGATACATATGACAAGA
Organism: Rutpela maculata; assembly: GCA_936432065.2. Classification (NCBI taxonomy): domain Eukaryota; kingdom Metazoa; phylum Arthropoda; class Insecta; order Coleoptera; family Cerambycidae; genus Rutpela; species Rutpela maculata. The sequence goes on from OW386285.2 coordinate 347,673,986, forward strand.
AAAATTAATTTTAAACAGACCTAGGGGGGTCAATCGAATTTTGAAAAAATGTTTCGCAAACTGCTTTTTTTCAAAATTATAGAGGAGTGCGTCTCTAGATGTTATTTCCCATATTTCGTATGGGTCCCATGCGCCACAGACAAGAAAAAAATTGTTGAAGTTTCACCAGCCGCCCCTGGTCAGTGATATTACTAACAAACAAATGACTGGTTCTGACTGTTTTTGAAATTATAACTTTGTTTTTGTTGAAATTACGCGCATATTTAATTTTTGATTAAATCAAATCAAATCAAATCAATTTATTTTGTTTTGGGACAATTACAAAATTGTATAACAATAGTCAGAAGTGGTAAAGGAGAAAATAATATAATATAATATAAACTAATCTAACTTAATCTAAGTATTAAAAAATTCGTCTAAAGAATAAAAACACTTATGTACCAGGAACAATTTCAATTTTTTCTTGAATTGGTGTAATTCAGTATTTTGTTTAAAATCATTTGGCAATTTATTAAAAATTTTTAGTCCTAAATAATTGGGTGATTTACTGGAAACTGACAGTTTTGAAAAGGGTAAATAAATATCATTCTTATGCCTTGTATTTAACCCATGTATATCTTTATTGAGATTAAACTTATGTCTATTTTTAAAAATATATATACATATTTCAAATATAAACAAAGACGTTAAAGTTAAAATTTTATACTGCACAAAAATGGTTCTGCAGGTATGTTTGTTAGGCACATTCGCTATGTTACGTAAGATACGTTTTTGCGATATAAAAACAGTTTGAGATAGTGTGGACACTAGGGTGGCCCATCTCTACAGGGGGTGAATTTTTTTGCGTATTTTTTAAGTCTCACCCCACGAAAATATACTATTATACTAGGAATAATTTATGTCAAAGTTTCAGATAATTCGGTGAAAGGTAACCCGTGCCGCATTCAGGTAGAAATTTGTAGATAAGATTTTATTACGGTAATACACTTAAATTTTACTTAAAATACAAACATCTACCTCTTTTCTCATAATGTTTTATTGGTGTAATTATTTCCTAGAAATTATTTGTTTTGGAAGTTTGGAAATATAAAGCACCTACGGTAGGTTTTTATGTCAGTTTGCAATTGTGTTTTACAGTGGTGACATTATAAGTTCTAGCATACGTTCCTTTTTGAAAAAACATTTAACGATGGCTGATGTTAGATCCTTACGAAAGGATACTTTCATTTACTTAGTTGGACACTATTCGTCACAAATCATTGGCAACAAATTGCCGTCTAATAGACAAGTATTACAAGTGCTCTTTTATAACATTCGTGAAGTGAAGCTAAGTGTACATGAAAGTGCTAAATTAACAATAAAAGAGGTGTCAGTTTTTTGGGATAAAGCTCGCATTCCGACACGTCAGGATTTTCATTGTGTTAAACAACTAGATAAACTTTATGCAGAGTGGAGGAACTTACAAAAATCGGCTAAAAGGGCCAGTGCGAGAGTAAAGAAAAAAATTTCGTTGAAAAATTGGACGATCTCTTTGACATTTCTCATGCAAATGCATTAGAGTTGATGAAAATAGATGAAGATAAGCAGTTTTTAATTAACCAAAGAAAAAAAGGACGTCCTGGATTTATGCATGGTATTGATTACCAACTTGCTTCTCAAGAAAAATCAGCTTAGGAGAAATTACAGAAATTATCCAAACGAATGCAACGAAGTCAACAAGAAAAAGCTAGATTAGAGGAAACAGTCACCTGTCCATCATCAAGTAGTAATTCAGCCGACTCCAACGAAAATGAAGATGAAATAATCGAAGCCCAAGAAGAGTTGTTACAAGACCAGCCTGGCCCGTCACAGCCAAAAAAGAGGAGATTGTATGGAACATTGTAACATCATCACACCAAAAATAGCCGCTGCATTTGATGCTTACAAAATAAGCGACAGGTATGGAGTCCATATTTTGACGGCAGTAGCAGAAGCACTAGGACATGACACCACATCTTTGTCCATCAGCAGAACCACACTTCAGCGCTCTAGACAACGCATCCGCGAAGTAAGAGCTGAAATATTAAAAACTGCCTTCGGTAATTCTGAATTGCCGGCCCCAGTCATCCATTGGGATGGAAAACTTTTACCTTCTCCCACTGGAATGGGAAATATCGATAGACTTGCTATCTTAGTTACTAGTGGAGATATTGAACAACTACTTGGAGTACCAGCTTTGCCCAATTCAACTGGAAGAGAACAGACTGAAGCAGTTTATGATGTGCTTTGTGAATGGAATTTGGACGAAACGGTAATAGCTTTGTGTTGTGATACAACAGCATCAAATATGGGTTATATAAATGGGGCAGCCACACTATTGCAACAAAAATTAGAAAGAAATATTCTATATTTTCCTTGTAGACATCATATTTTTGAAGTGGTTTTGAGAAGTGTGTTTGATACAAAAATGCCTTCCTCATCTGGTCCAAATGTGCCACTATTTAAACGTTTTAGGGAATTTTGGCCTAAAATAGATCAAAATAAACTAAAAACTGGATTTCAGGTATCAAAAATTAAACACATTTTACAACCAGTTAAAGCCGAAATTGTAAAGTTTCTAAATGCAGCTTTAACTTTGCAACAGCCTCCGTGATGATTATAAAGAATTTTTAATGCTTTCTAAACTTTTTGTTGAAGAAGAGCCCACTCACACGACATTCTATCAACCAGGGGCATTTCATCATGCACGTTGGATGGCCAAATCCATTTACTGTCTAAAAATATTTTTTTTCCAAGATCAGTTCTAAACTAACTAAAAAGGAAAAAATAGGTATTGAAGATATATGTCTCTTTATTGTAAAGGTTTATGTAAAGGCCTGGTTTACAGCGTCATTTGCTAGTAAAGCACCGCTTCATGACTTAGACTTTTGTAAAGAACTTATTAATTATCAAAATATTGACAAAGAAATATCTCAAGCCGCAAGTAGGAAAATAGTGAACCATTTGTGGTACCTTAATTCAGTAAATGTTGGCTTATCTTTCTTTGATGACGATATTTCAGTTACCACTAAAAGAGAAATGGTTAAAGCTTTGAATAGGAAAGCACCAAATCAAGAGGGTATTAAACGACTTATGATTAGTAACATTACTGACGTTGAAAACAAGGAAATTCAGGACTTCATATGCGAGAACACTAAACAGTTTTTTCAAAAATTAGGTTTGTCTATGGAATTTTTGGAAAATGATCCAACAACATGGAGGGAAAATGAAAGTTATACCCGATGTTTCAATATTGTAAACAAAATTAAAGTTGTAAATGATGCCGCTGAGAGAGGAATCAAACTTATTACTGACTCTAATGACATTTTAACAAAAAATGAAGACCAAAAACAGTTTTTACTCCAAGTTGTAAATGATTATAAATCACAGTCCAAACGTAAAAAAAGAAACCCTGTCGCATGCTTTGGCCTAGTGCAAAAAATATTGTTTTTATTACTATATGTCTTGTAGATTTAGGATAATATTTGGTACTATGTATGAAAAAAACGTTTCATAATAAAATACACAAAGATAAAACGAGAGTTTTATTTCAAAAACTTCTAGTCTAGTTTTCTTAGACTACGAATTTACAGTAGTATCACACATGTCATAGTCACAACAGATAATGTCTTTGATATTTGTATGACTTGAATTGTCATTCTAAAGATAAATGTTGCTGATTAAAAAAAAAAAAACAATGCATCAACCATGTAAATAATTCCATTTACTTTTATTATTGCATAATAATGCATTCTGCGGCACCCCTTGCCTCCAATTTGCCTCAATAATATTTTGAGGGGACTGTTTTTTCTTCAAATGGAACCATTTGCAGGGGTGAGAAATAAAAAATTTCGATTTCGAAAAAGATGGGCCACCCTAGTGGACACACCCCAGAAACAGACACCATAGCGTAGTCGTGACTCTAACTTTGCATAATATAAATTAATTAATTGTTGTTTATTTAAAATTTCCTTCATATTTCTAAGTAAGAAATTAATTGAACTCAATATAGGAAACAAGAAAATTACAATGAGCTTTCCAGTTGAGACATTCATCTATATGAATTCCTAAAAAGCTAATACTAGCAGTACCATCGGTTTCAATTTTACAGTTATTGATATTAACCGCTACAGTGTCACATTTTTTTTGCCTACTGTGAATTCTAATTATTTGTGTTTTATTTGCATTGAAATGTAAATAATTCTGACTGAACCAACTGCAGACATGTTCCAAAGTTTTGTTTAGGTCTAAATGTAAATTATCAAGCGATTTGTTTGAGATAATTAAAGACAAATCATCAGCATAAATAGTGAAAAAAGTTTTACCTAATACAGACTCCAATGAGTTTACATATAAGATAAATAGTACAGAGCCCAGGACGGAGCCTTGCGGTACGCCCATATCTACTAAAGAAAAATCGGAATTAACCCTATTTACGGAATCGTGATCACTTTATTGTATTGAAACATATTGTTTCCGAGAATGTATAAAAGAAGATATCCAATTCAAAGGAACACCCCGTATGCCGTAATCGTAAAGTTTATTGAGTAAACTGTCATGATCTACGCAGTCAAACGCCCTACTGAGGTCACAGAAAACTCCAACAGGGCATTCGCCTGCATCAATACATCTAAATCTCCGATTAAAGAACTTATATCTATATACATAATGACATTGATTTATTTGTTGCTGAAAGACTCACAATCTAAGACACTTCTTCCCATAAGTTTCTGATTGGCCCATCGGCCTATTCGCGGCAGTTTTCTACACGATCGGTTCAGTTTGATTATCACAATCTCAGTTTGACAGTGTCCGCCATTAATGTCAATAAATGTTTTTCGTGTTCTCCGACCAAAAAGTGATGAAAAAGTAATTTTATTTTAAGTTGTGATTTGCTTAATACCTAAGTGATATTCTCTATTCATATTTACACAGTTTAGTGAAAATTTAATGCTACATGTTGAAGTGCTGTGCCGTTTGCAGAAGGCAGTTTAGAAAAGAAGAAAATCGGTCGTTTCATAAGTAAGTATGTCATAGTCGTAACATGATGGCATTCAGTTTACAGTTGTAATAATAATATTATAAATAATATCCTTTCAATACATATTTCCCTTGAATAAAACATCTCTACCTATTATATTTTTTAAATCCGAGGTTATGTTCATAGAGGTTAACCAACAATTATTACATAAAATATGTACAATATTGTACATTTTCCCTTCTATACATACCCGCCACTGTTGCCTATGGGATGTGATGTTCATCTATCCATTTTAATGGACATATAATGTGACTATGTTAGGAGCAAATAAGGTATATGAAGAAAAGATAGCCATTATGTATCTAGATATAAGTTCTTTAATCGGAGGATTAAATGAAAAATTATTGCCGATTGATAGTTTTTTGTCTTTTTTTAGTGACTGGTAAAACTTGATGGTATGTATGATATTGCCACTTCAAGAGGATACAATAGAGGAGTTTTAGAAGTAATTATAATATCTAAATGAATTATTTTTAAAAATTTGTAAGCCTTCGAAAATCAACACTTTTAATTGCCATTACAATTTTCTTCTAATAAATGTGATTTTTTGTTATAGTCAACAGAAACTTATTTGTTTTTCTTTTTGTTGGAAGTTTATGTATTTTGAATAAAGAAAAATAATATTTCAGAATATCAAAAGTTAAATTTAGTACGTAATACTCAAATAAATGAAAAAATATGGAGATTTTTTGAAAAAGTACAAAATCAGCAATATAAAAAAAAATCGTAGCATTTTTCATAGAGGTATGTTTGGTCATATAGATGCCAAATGACCCCTTCTACCTCCCTGTTCAGGGTCGGCATCGCCTTACCAAACATCCTGCATACTATACTTTACTACAATTTACAGTCATATGCACAAGTTGGAAAAAAATGTATAGAAAAAAGTTAAACACTCTGTCAAGTTCGATATACTTCAAATACGTGATAATTTTAACTTAAGCAAGCCTTATCTCGAAATCCTGAAGGTTTGGGACTTTGTGCCCATTAAGACATTTGATCAGGGCGCCGAGATACACAGCGTATCAAAAACTCAACCAATTTAACGGAAACCACTTTTATATAAGAAGTGTCCTTTGTATACGTATGTAATTTTGTAGTTTTGTTTATTTTTTTAGAATTTCCGATATTTTCTGATACAAGGAATGTATTTTCAAAATTTGTGTTTTTCTATCTGAACATTTGTTCCACTATAACCCGAAAACGGCTTAACCTATTTGAATAAAATTCGGGCCGTTTTACATCGAAGATGGGAAAATAGTAGGAGACAGTGTGAAACTGTTGAAAAGGATGGGATAGTGGCAAGGGTGGTGAAAGAAGGTAAAATAAATAAACAATAAAAATGAAATAAATTAAATTGAATTAAAAATTTTGAAGAAACCGTATGATATGAGAACAGCAGAAATAATCTTCTTTTAATGCAATCAAAGTTCTGCATCAACATATTCAAGCCGGGAGATGCTAACTAGAGACTACGAATTATATTTACATTTCAAACTTTACTTACATAAAGCCAGCTGGATGCGCTTGTCTGCCAGGAGGGATCACGGTATTGAAGAACGCCCATATCCTTATCGTAACTTGGACTGCCAATTTCTGGTTCGGGTATATTCTTTACTAATGATGTTGAGTACTGGTTCAGCCCAAAGAAATCGTAGGAACCTAAAACATGAATCAAAATGTCACTGTGCCCTCTTAAATGGGAATCATCAAACACAAATATTATTTTTCTCCTACTTATTGTACATAACGCCTTGACAGACGTTTTGTGATTCGCGCATTATTCTAATTTGTCTCCCTTATATATATAGCATCATCGGCAGCTGTTCAAAACCAACTCTAACTAAAGTTAATGATAATGGTCTATTACCAAACCGTCAAGCTTTTGCGCATAAAGAAATAGGTTCGGTCCAGTTGTGCTTTTAAAGAAAACCGCTAATATCCCACCAATACCTGTGTGAACCTTCTATCATTGGAGATTGTTGGGACCAACTGAAGAAAACTACAAGACCGGGAAGTGCTGCAAATACACAAGGTATTTAAATTTGTATCACCCGCGTTGTCCCGTATCTCAATCAGTTTATCTCGGTGCAAATAGGCTAATTGGTTCTTTGGTTTATTTATTCCCGCGTTCATAAACATTTTTAGTCCTTTGTGTCGGATTTTTTAAAGACAAATAAAACATTGCAAGCTATGATTTCTGAACCTTACCTTTAATATATTTAACTTCGTCTGGTGTAAAAACTGGCAAGCGTGATTCCTCAAAGCCCTCTAGTTGGCTACGTTTTGCAATTCGATCCTTCATAATTTTGGGGTAGTCCCCGTGGACTAATGGATTGGCGTACCATCCCCACTATAAGAAAGAATTGTTCATAATTATAATTTTTATATATGTATATTCGGCTTACCCTAAATTGTAGGCTTCGTTCGGCAGCTTCCCTATCTTCCGCGCTATCACTTGCAGGTTCATACCAATCGGTATCCACAACTATGCCTACTTTACCTAAAATGCAAACAATATTACTCACACTTTAAAAAGCTATAAACGAAGAGCCAGTAATTAAGCTATACGTTAGCCGGGAAAGAAGGATAGTAATGAATGGAACTGTCAATAGTGTCATCCCCTCCAAATTTAAACGCCAATAGGATCTGTTGCACGGATTAATCACTTATATTTATTACTGTCCTCCTTTCCCTGGGTTAGTATCCCGACAAACTTGAATGTTCTGTCAGTCCCAGCTAGTGAACGCTAGCTGGATGATAAAAGATGGGCGGTTATCACACTCCTAAATAGAAAATAAGAAAAAAATTTCTTTTAATAGTTAAATGAACATCTCGGAAAAGATAACCTCTGCCAAGATAGAGGCAGAAAAGTTCTAGAATAATCTAACGGACCAGGGTTCATTCCAAAAAAGTTGAATTTGTTGAAAAGTGACCCAGCTTGTTTTAACCGGTTCTGTTTAACGCTAATAACACTAAACTAAGGGTGCCAACAATTTTTCGTAGACGTAAGGGTAGATATTTATCGATTTCACAGATCTACAAAAAAAAACTAAACCCATCATGCCTTAAGTATTGTTGTGTGCTGAATCCGAATTCGTAATCCATACGGTAGAAAAATTTTTAAATTGAAACTTTGGTTTCAGAACACAAAAATACTTAAGGCATGATAAGTTTAGTCCTTGGAGCAGAACATTTTTTTTTTGTTGACCTGTGTTTTTGGCGAAAGAATTTTTTGACATCTTTTACATTTAAGGAAAAAGGACCTGGATTTGTAAATATATGTACTTTAATCCATAGATAGGGCATCCAGTCAAACTCATGCTTTCGTGCTCATTATATTTCACCCAGTAAATTGAACTTTTTATTAAAGCCGGTAATCTTATTGGGTGAGAGACCATCCAGGTTCATCAAATTATTTCTTCAGCTGGACAGGTACATAGAACGTGCTCTGCCATTTTATCCTCCTTCAAATCCATCTTTTTAACTCTAATAATTTTTTAGTTCTTGAAGTCGAAGGATAAATACAACTCCTTTGAATGAACTAACCTTGGTAGTTCTTAAGAGTACTGGAGTATTTGCCTCTCAGCCCAGTTAAGATGGCTGTTTCAGCGGTGCTTGACGATATACCAAGAGCCAAAGTGTCGGCTATTTCATCACATTTCATGCCAAAGTGGCCCAGTAACCAGAAAATAATCAACTTGTAGTCTCTGTCCAATCAGTTTGTATCCTTCTGGCAGTTCAAAAGCTGCATGAGAAGATTTTCATTCATCTGTGTCTAGGATGCGTTTGTTCCAGCCTCCCTACACGGTTAATAAATTTCAGCCTGAAAGACAGGCCCATTACTACCCAGGCTCGAGGTTATTTTTATATTTGAGGTGTAACTGTATACTCCAGCTTCAGTTCCTTGAGGAGTTTTGGAACCATCTGCGAACCAATAACTGTCTGCTCTTTGAAGGATGGTTTTATACCACAATCATCTCTTACAGGAGGATGTTAAAAGGCAGTTCATAGTTGATCATGGTAGGCATTACATCTGAAAGTAATCCCAGGATGTCATGACTAGCTATGTCATGACTAGCTATGTCATCTGACAGCCAGTGGCGATCCATGATACTAGCCTGTGGTATATTGGAGTGTGAATGTTGCGATACGACTAACAGTGTGGTACTTATTGCACCAATTCCAATTATTACCAGGCATGCTTGTCTCGGTAATTTAGAAAGTTTGGCTATAATCTTTTGTTGTAGCCCCCTCTACCATCAAACTATGGAGGCATGCGCTACCATTGGCCTTATGACCATACCGTATATCCAGTATATTTGTTGGGAGTCAGCGCCCCAAGATTTTCCACAAATGTCTAGACAATAAATATGAAAGAATTGTTTTGCAGGTGAGCAACTATTTCAAAGTACTTAAATATATAAAAGTTATGTTGTATAGTTAAACCCCCACTATTCTGGTCCGCCTGAAAATATGTGCCCAGCAATGATAAATGATTTCGAATCACCTCTATCCACAAGTAACGTCTATTATTTTAACTTTGAAACACCCTGTATAGTTACGTTGTTCACTATAGAGGACAAAATCAATAATGCATTTTATTAATTCTGAGAAAATTCACCGAGCTACGGGAACATTACACTAGAAATTAGTAGCAAGCTATGACACTGGGATAAAAGAGATATGCTCACTTGCTATATCAGTTTTGCAGCATTCGGCGCATGACGTCATCTCGTACCTTAATAGAGATGGAAAAGACCATTCTATTCATGTATCCAAGTATTCCAAGTCATGAAGTTATTTAGAGTACTTAAAATTATTTGTTTTTAAAATATTATTTAAGTTCATTTATGAAGAAAAATAAAATTATGAAAAATATCTTTACGGGGCTTAAGAAGACCGCCTGCTAATAAATAATTTATTCATCTTATTGAAAAACCGTTTGTACATGGAATGAAACCCAAAAGGAAGTCGTGTTCAATTGTATTAAACAATCCCCTTCACAAAATGTCATCAAAAACACGTCCGCACTTCAGTGTAGTTTGCTGCAGAATTGGGAAGACCACGTAATTAGGCACGAGCTGTCGTCACTGCGGTCGTCAATATAACGGAATAGATGCATGTGAGCATATCTCTATTTTTATTTATCTTGATAAAATAAAATACCACTTATGAACTAACCTAAAGCTCTCAAAAAGCCTTACCTCCTTGCTTCTCCTTAAATTCATCTTGATAGATGTGGTAAGCCTTGGCATGCGCCTTGATGAGAGTATGAGCACACTTATATTCTGCCATTCCTGGAGAGTAAATAGCCGGAGCCTTTTCGGCAATGCCGTAACCCTCATGGCAAATTTGTCTAGCCTCGTTAAAAGTTATCCAGTGTTGCACATCGCTTCCAAATAACTCAAAAGCTACCCTCGCATAATTAGCAAAAATATCTACGAGTAATTCGTTGGCCCAGCCTCCAATCTCCTGAAGTGGCTGTGGTAGATCCCAGTGGTAAATCGTCACCAATGGCACAATATTGTTTGCCTTTAGCTTTTTCAATAAGTTTTTGTAATATTCCACTCCAAGTGGGTTGATAGTGTTTGCCAGTCCCGTGGGTAGAATCCTGGACCAAGAAATGGAGAAACGATAAAAATCGACCCCAAGATGTTTCAGCAGTTGGACGTCTTCCTTGTATTTGTGATATGAATCGCAAGCTATGTCACCATTGTGTCCCTTTCTTATTATCGTGTGGTTGGTATGTGATAAATGATCCCAGATATTCTCACCTTTCCCATCCACATTCCATGCTCCTTCTACTTGATATGAAGCGGTGGCTGTTCCAAATTTGAAAGATGTTGGAAACGTGCGGTTGCTTACCGCGTCTATATACCTGTAATATTTTTTAAATGTTACAATACATCTTTTCCCAAAAAAATACAATACAATTAGAATAAAAGATTCTTATTATAAAAACACAGATGTTTTTTTAATAAAAGAGGCTGTTTCAGAAATAATCATTATTACTTGAAATTATCACTATTTGTTAAAAATTGCCTTGAAAAGAGGTCTTTAAAAATTATGAAATAAAATTTCACAACCGTCGCCGCCGCACAATGGTGCTTTTATTGAGAACAGGCGTCAAAAATCGGTAACCTAGCCAATTTTCGATAAAAATTTACGGAACTTGGTAGAGTTAAGTATTCGGATATGTTAAATTCAGTTTTGCTGCAGAATCTTTTTTTTTTTTTCAATTGGCGGCTTCAGAATTTGGGTCAAAAAAGATGAAAAATTCAATAAAATAACCCAGCCACAAATAAAAGGCCTGATCCGGGAACTTGACTCGAGTAGTCCATTGTACTTTTCGACGCTGAATTCGAATTCGACCTCAGAAAAGCCCAAACACTTAGAAAAGGGGTATATGGTGACAATGAGTACATGCAAAAAGTACTTCTAATGTATAATTCTAGGATTTTTGAGGTTGCTGACTTCAAATTTCATTCTCAGGGTGAAAATCGAGTAAAATAGGAGTTGAAAGAGGTTTAAAAATGAAAATTTGACAAAACACCTAATTTTTTCTAGGGATTTTTGAGGTTGATGATTTCAAATTTCATTCTTGGGGTGAAAATGGAGTAAAATAGGAGTTAAAAGGGGTGTAAAAATTAAAATTTGACAAAATACGTAATTTTAATTATAAATTATGATTTAAATATTTCAAATTTCAACATGCCAGAAGCCCAAAATTTAATCTTAGGATGACAATCAAATAAAACGGAGTAAAACATGAAAATTTGTTAAAATTTGCAACTTTCATTTCAAAAGTATATTTCTAGGAGTTGCTGATTTCAAATTTCAGCATGCCAGAAGCCAAAAATTTAATCTTAGGATGACAATAAAATAAAACGGGGGTTGAAAGGGGTGAAACATGAAAATTTGTTAAAATTTGCAATTTTCATTCCAAAAGTATATTTCTAGGAGTTTTTGAGGTTGCTGATTTCAAATTGCAGCATGCCAAAAGCCTAGAATTTATTCTTAGGTTGAAAATAGAATAAATTAGTGGTCGAAAGGGGTGTAGAAATAAAGAGTTGAAAAAACACGTAATTTAGATTCTAAAATTGGGGCGAGCGTAGAGGCGACTTCAATGTGAATGTCAGTCGATATTCCGTTGAAACAACGTCGAGCGCGGTTAGTACTTGGATGGGTGACCCATACAGCGTTCTCGACCCACCTTCTAGCGGCTTGTATATCAGTGTATACGCGGAAGTTACGTAATTTCAGACGAGGATTACGTAGTGGATATACCATCCTTCGGAGGGGATGTAAAGCAGACGGTCCCTTGTCTATTAAATGTTAGGCAAGTAAAAGATCCCTACTCTTCTTAAGGGAAGAGGTTCGGCAAAATTTCCAGGTTAGGGGTAGCTCGTCTCCTGGCGTCGGTGATAGGCCCTGGTAGCGGAAATAGGCCGACGTTAAATAGTAAAAAAAAAAGGTTCTAAAATTAAATTTTTAGGATTCTTGAACATGTTGAGTTCAAGTTCGAATCCAACCTCAGAAAAGCCCATGTGCTCTCAAAATTTTGAGCCTTTAGCTAATAAACATCCCTAAAATGGGTAACAATAAATACATGCAAAAAGTAGTTTAACCTACTGTATTTAAATATAGATTTTTAGTATATGGCAAAAGATTTTCTACTAAGAGGTGTTTAAGCAAACCCTAGATGGAGGAAAACTACCCTAATATAAAAATAAAGTTCATGAGAGGGGTTAAAGTCACTTTAGTTTCTATTCAAAAAATAAATCAAAAACTTCCACATTTTCCATATTCATGTATTTTGTTTTTATATAAGGATAGTTTTTACAGTCATAGTTACTTTGATAAGTCACTCTAATTCTACATAATTCCAAACTTTCAAATCTTAATTTTTTTATGTCATTTTTTTAGAGTTGGTGTATATTCTTTGCAAGAACCTAACCTTAGCCTAATCTAAGAATATTTGTTCCACCATTATTTAGGGAGACGACTGCTAACTATAAAACATAACCCTCTCCCTTGTTTTGATATTCTTTACCATTCTTTCATATCAATCAATAAATCCTGAAATATGGGTTAGTTTTGCCTCGTTCTAGGGTGGCTTCCTTCTATTTTGGGGGTTGCTTAACCACCTCAGAGTAGAAAATCCTTTGCAATATACCAAAAATCTATATTTAAATTCAATACGTTTGCGCCTGTTAACTACTTTTTGCATGTATTTATTGTTACCACAAATCAGGGATGATTTACCTTATTTTAGGGTTGTTTATTCGCTAAAGGCTCAAAATTTTGAGGGCACATGGGCTTTTCTGGGATTGGATTCGAACTTGAACTCAACAAGTTCAAAACCTCTAAAAAAACCGCTGCCCAAGGAATCACTACTTCCACATCCAGATTCTCTATCCAAGTCACTCACAACGAAAAAACTTTGTATGTGAAAATAATTGTTTATGGAACTTTAATAACATAATATTTGAAATCCTCTACCCCAAAAACCCATAAAACGATACCCCACATCGGTAGTGGGGAGGGTGTGGTGATAGGGTGGTAGTGGAGGTAAAAAAATATTTTGAGGTTTCTGGTTCCTGTACATGCACTAAATCACATTTTTTTTTCATCCCCTTTAATAAGGAGGTGGGGGTGGTAATGGGGGTGGCTAATGCCAAAAGTTTTTTTGAGACCTCAGCTTCTCTTGTATATACTAAATACCAATTTCATGCACTCTTACCTGCTTGATTTACCTATTTACCCCAAATTTACCCCAATTTACCCCCCAACCCTTCGACGGAACAAGATGAAAATATAATCTAGTTCTAGATCTCGTTAAAGTACATACGTGTACCAAATTTCAAGTCAATATCTCAAACGGTTCCAGAGTAAACGTGCGCACAAAAAAAGTTACAGACAGACAGACAGACCGACAGACCGACAGACAGAAATTTTTTTTTTCGCTCAAACTTAAAATCTCGACATGACATTTTAAGCCTATTTGAACAATAAAAATTTTTTTAAATTTTTTTTTCGTTACTATACTTCCACTGAACGTGGAAGTAATATAATTTCATAATCTAAATTACGTGTTTTTTCAACTTTTTCTTTCTACATCCCTTTCAACCACTAATTTACTCTATTTTCAACTTAAGAATAAATTCTAAGCTTTTGGCATGCTGAGATTTGAAATCAGCAACCTCAAAAACCCCTAGAAATATACTTTTGGAATAAAAATTACATATTTTGTAAAATTTTCATTTCTCACCCCTTTCGACCTCTATTTTACTCGATTTTCACTCTAAGAATACATTTTTGGCTTCTGGCATGTTGAAATTTGAGATCATCAACCTCAAAAGCCCCTAGAAATATTAGTTCAGAATGAAAATTACGCATTTCGTCGAATTTTCATTTTTACACCTCTTTCAACGCCTACTTTACTCGATTTTCACCCTAAGAATGAAATTTGAAATCATCAACCCCAAAAATCCCTAGAAATATAAGTTTAGAATAAAAATTACGTATTTTGTCAAATTTTCATTTTGACACCCTTTTCAACCTCTATTTTACTCGATTTTCACCCTGAGAATGAAATTTGAAATCAGCAACCTCAAAATCCCCAGGATTGTATCCTTGCTTTCAAAACTTTCGCGTACACATTCAAAATTAAGAAACAACGATTTTGCAAAATTTTAGCTGTGTGAACGGATAATTTTGAGATTAGGTTAAAGACATTTAATTAAAATTTAATTAAAACGGACATAAAAATAAATACAACTACACTAAAACTTGTAGAACAGTGCTTTTATCTAGTCCAGAAGAGGGCCTTCTTATGGACCACCCCTCTTCTAATTCAGAAAGCATCAAAACTTTGTCTTGCTCTGTCAGTCGAAGCATTTTGACTTTTCAAAATTTCAAATGTCAGAGTTCATTAATTACAACCCTGATTTAATTCAGCGAAAAATAGGTGTACGCGAAAGTTTTGAAAGCAAGTGTACATTAGAAGTACTTTTTGCATGTACTTATTGTCACCATATAAGAGGGGCGATTTTACCCTATTCTAAGGGCGTTTTTTCGCTCCAGCTCAAAAGCTTGAGGGAGTTTGGGCTTTTCTGATGTCGAATTCGAATTAGAAATAGTATATTACACACCGAGGTGGAAAGTGTTTCATTGTTGTTGAGAGATAAGATAGTAATTCTCGAGACAGCAATGAAATTTTCCACCAAGGTAGGTATACTATTTTATTCACAAACATCTCCCTTAAAGAACAAAAAGCCAAAAAAATCTTTTACTAAATTTTTAAATAGCATTTTATGTTTTTATTAAGCAGGCAATGAACAAAAAATTCTTATGTCAGACGACAAATGTCAAAGTCATTTGTGTTTGTCCCTTGCCTCTATTTATAGAAAATGCAGGAGAATAATACCGATAGTGAAATGGGATGTACTCCTCCTAAACTCAGGGAAGTTGCCGAACGATCAATAGAAAATGTATTGCCAGAAAAAAGTAAAAAAGTAAAGAACACAGGTTGGCAAATGCTCACTTTCCAACCCGAAAACTGGTAAGAAAGTGGCTACTTTCCAACCTGCAAATGTCACTTTCCAACCTGAAATGTCACATTTCAGTTCAATTGTCGAATGAAGTAGAAATGTCATACTTTCCAACTTTTGACATGTAAGACAATTTGATTATTTCTGCATGATTGTGAATGAAATACATTAGACTACTCGGGTCAAGTTGCAGGATCAGGACTTTTGTTTGTGGCTGGGTTATATTATTGAATTTTTCATCTTTTTTGCTTTTTCCGACGCAAATTCTGAAACCGCCATATTGAAAAAAAAAATGTTTGCAGCAAAACTGAATTTATCATATCCAAATACTTAACTCTAGCTTATAAATTTTTATCGAAAATTGGCTAGGTTGCCGATTTGCCGAAATAGCTCATTTTTTGGACAAACGATAATTCCCAAGCCTGGAATTAATGAAACTTAATTTTTTTTTAAGCTATTCGTTATAAAATTGCCTTTAATTCTATCAAGCCCGAATTTTGAGATTTCAAAATTAAAGATGGCTAATCCAATATCGCGGACATAAATTTTGAAAGTAAATTAAAATTTTATCAAAAGATTGTTTAAAATTATACAAAATTGTTACTTGGGGGGTTTTTTGGTTTCTAATCTCATTTCTGATCCCCGAATTTTGCGATTCAAAAAACCATGATAGCGGATCCAATATGGCGGCCATAATATTTTTTACATGCACAAAGTTACTTAGGACTTTTAAGGGTTTCTCGAGAATATGAAATCTAAATTACGTAATATTGTAATCAAAATGGCGAATCCAATATGGCGGCCATAATATTTTTTTTAATTGACATGTAAATGCGCAAATTGTTAAAAATTGTTACTCGGGGGTTTATAGATTGCTGATCATGAATCTGAAGTCCAAATTACGTAATATAGAAATCCAAGATGGCAGATCCAATATGGTGTCCGTAAGTTAAAAAAGAATGACAAATCAAGAAGGAAACTGTTAAAATTTGTTTTTCGGGGGTTTCGCAGTTTGCTAATCTCGTTTCGGATATTAAAATTTCGATATTTTGCCAACCAGAAAATTAAATTCAATATGGCTGCCATAATTTTTTTAAAAATTATAATGTACATGCGAAAATAGTTAAAAATTGTTACTTGCAGGTTTTTGCGATTGCTGACTACGCATTCGTAATTTCGAATCCTAAGATGGCAGATTCGAATATGCCATCTTATAAAAAAATGAGATAACCAATCAAAAATGTTGACATCTTTAAACCTAATTTTCAATAATTTGCGTATGTACATTTCATTTAAATATTATGGTCGCCATATTGAATCCGCCATCTTGGATTACGATATTACATAATTTACACTTCATATTCATGGTCAGAAACTCTTAAAAGCCCTAAGTAACAATTTTTATCAATTTGTGCATGTACATCTCATTTAAAAAATATTATGGCCGCCATATTGGATCCGACATCTTGGATTTCGATATTACGTAATTTGGACTTCAGATTCATGATCAGAAACCCTTAAAAGTCCTAAGTAACTTTGTGCATGTACATTTCATTTAAAAAAATATTATGGCCGCCATATTGGATCCGCTATCATGGTTTTTTGAATCGCAAAATTAGGGGATCAGAAATGAGATTAGAAACCAAAAAAACCCCCCAAGTAACAATTTTGTATAATTTTAAACAATCTTTTGATAAAATTTTAATTTACTTTCCAAATTTATGTCCGCGATATTGGATTAGCCATCTTTAATTTTGAAATTTCAAAATTCGGGCTCGCTAGAATTAAAGGCAATTTTATAATGAATAGCTTAAAAAAAAAATTAAGTTTCATTAATTCCAGGCTTGGGAATTATCGTTTGTCCAAAAAATGAGCTATTTGCCCCACTGTGCGCCGCCCAGTTAATTAAACTTTGTCAGTGTAAAAAATATCTAGAAAACCACTAATTTTTCGAAAGTTGTTCTTATAAAAGTTGCTTATAATGTAATGTCCCATAACATGTACCTCTTTTAAAGGTTCTGGGATCGTAGACTGGCGGTACATGACCAGTCAGGTGCAACGTTTTTAAAATGCATGCCAATCATATATATGAATGAAATTACCGTCAATATGTCAGAAACGCAAATTTTAGGCAGTCGTCGCGTGCAGAAGGGTGTGCAAATCAATTTTTTTTTTGTTTTTTTTTTGTGTTTTTTTTTATTTTAAAATGGATGCCAATAGCGCCAAATGAAAAGCCGTGAAAAAAAATCCAGCGGAAATTCATTGGCATGCAGTTTCCGCGCGCAAAACAACTTTTGATGCGCACCTTAAATCGTAAAATTTTTTGGTGTTCTTGATTTTGGATGATTTTGATTTTGGACTTTTTTTTCAAGGCTTTTCGTTTGGCACTATTGGCATCCATTTAAAAATTTTAAAAAACGATTTGCACACCCTTCTGCACGCGACGACTGCCTAAAATTTGCGTTTCTGGCATATTCATGGTAATTTCATTCATATTATATGATTGGCATGCATTTTAAAAACGTTGCACCTGACTGGTCATGTACCGCCAGTCTATCGAGTAATTTGTTTGCATCACAAAGTGATTTATTACCATTTTTACTCAAAACTGAAGTCCCTAGTATATACTAGTAGACACATTTTTCAGAATTCAAATATCTTTTAGTTATCGAGGAAATGGCACCGGGAGTTTTAAATGGGACACCCTGTATGTTAATGAAACAGAAAATTATAAGTACCTAGCCGGTCTCAGTGATATGTGGAAAAATATACTAAGGTGAAGAAAATACCTATAAGTAGATTTAAACAGTAATTTTGTTAGTTTATTAATATTGCGTTGATGCTGATATATCAAAAAGAAATATACTTCGAACAAAACCATGAGCGGGAGATATATGATGAACCAGAATATAAATAAAACTTCAACAAGATTGGCAACAGAAGACAAAAAGATAATAATTAGTTGGATAGTGTTCGTTGACGAGAAATGTATTTATGTTTATTGATAATAATTGTTTAATGTTTATGAAAAAAGTGAATGTTGTGACAAGCCAGACGGTTGGGGATACTTAACTTCTTTTATATACTGACAATTTTAGAGTTGGTACGTTTTTTAATTTATTTATATACTTCTTAATCTACATACATATGTATATAAATACCTAGTAGTTTCTATATATTTCTGATATGTAATATTATTGCAGCATCTAATGAAGTTGGTTAAACTTAATGAAACACGTGAACTGTAAAAATTAAATTACTTCCACATTCACGTAGTGGAGTGAAGCATAGTAACGGTAAAAAAAAAAATTAATTATTGTTTGTTCAAAAGGCTTAGAATGTCATAAAACGTCAATATTTTAAATGTAGTTGTCTGTCGGTCTGTCTGTCTGTGGTTCTGTCTGCCTGTAACTTTTTCTGTGCACACGAATACTCTGGGACCGTTTATGATATTGACTTGAAATTTGGTAAACTTATATATTATACCGTGATCTGGAACTAAATTACATTTTGATCTTATTCCATTGAAGAATTGGGGGGGTAAATGGGAGAAACTGAGGTAAATATGTAAAGCAAGCAAATAATAAATTGCGATTCAGTGTATGTACGAAAAGCCAAAGTCTCAAAATTTTTTTGGCATCAACCACCCCAATATCATCCGCATGAGCACGCACATACTATTAATAAAGGGAGCAAAAAATAAAATTGTGATTTAGTATGTATACAAGAACCAAAGGCCTCAAATATTTTTTGGTCAAAAAAAAAAATCGTACTGTATAAAAAGAATATATTTCTTATGGATCCGAAGACCACTTACTTCAATAACAAAAATATGTAATACATTTTTCAAACACCGTCATATTGTTCATATAAGCTGTCATATCTGTGACAAATGCTAAAATATTGACAAAATCAAGGAATAAATTTATGTTCTAATCATTAACAATATTTAGGGAAATATAAAGTTTCGATTTAAATCAATACAATGACTCTATTAATGTAAATTTAAGGTAAATTGTACAGTTCTTCGGCAGCAGTGTAAGCACCCTGGATTATATTGAGTAATCACAAGAGCCCCTTGCGAATGTCGAATACTAAATAAGGTAAAAATTTCTACGTAAAATAGCGCTAATCAAGTATTATGTCCTAAACTAAACAATAAATAAATAAATCGGTGAATGCGTTCTAAAATGGTATTGTGGCGTTAAATCGCTGTGTAAAGATAGTTAAAAAGGTAAAAATTATAGTGAAAAATATAACAGAATTTTATACAAAATTTTAATTTTAGGGCTTCGAATGAAATCGTTCAGGTCATTTTTCGAAATTAGTAACGCTTGATGATGCTTCAGCCACGAAAAATTAGTAGACGGAAAATTACTAGCACAAAAACAAACTTACCTTAAGTACAAAAGTATACACAGTACCGACAGATTTGTGAATTTCATGCTGAATTTTTTCTAATATAATTAAATAACTAACTTTCGCTATTACTGACGATCTTATATATACTTCCGACAATTTTTTTTTCTAAATTCACGTAACAATGGTGATCCTTGTTCAATGCTCAATTGAAAATAGAAACTATCGCTTTCCTCTCAGTTTCACTTCATTTATCGCACTATGCAAGGATATTATCATTAGATAAAATATTATTTAATTGTGTTTTGATTTCCTTGAATTTATAGACGTTTACTTTATCACCGTAGTATTGAACTTGAGTAATGTATTTTTTTCCATATTTATAAAACCCTTGCACCCGGTTGTTTCTCAATACGATGCGTCTCCAGCAGTAGCGCACGCATAAACAATAGTACGGGTACCAGCGTAATTTTTTTGTTAAATCTGCCTACAATTAATTTCTTGTATTTTATATTTAAAACACATGGCGTTTTCTTCTCCGACTTTGCCAGCGGCTCCCACTGGACCGATTTTGATGATTCTTTTTGAAAATAAAGCTTTTTATCCACAGATGTGTTATCACTAATTTTTATTTTCTTAAATTGTTAGTTTCATACATAAAAACGAGATAGGAGTTAAAATAAATAAATGAATCTCAGCGCTCGAACTATAACGTACTGATGGCCCTTACTACATAAAACTGCACATGTAGAGTAAAGATCCGAGTAAATCAGTCAGGGACATCGATTGCCAACGTATGTGTATCGCATATCGCATATTGAATTGAAATCGAATTCAAATTAATTTTCACTTTTGTTTCATTAATTTCTAAGATAAAGTATTTTTTGTTATTTCCATTTTAGGTGATGGCAAGTGTTTGTTTGTTAATTTGTTTATTTTTTAATATTATGAAGGTGTTTTGTTGTTTGTGACCCATCTTATACACAGCCCACTAATAATTTAACTGAATATGAAGATGTGTTATATGGTGCATACGTTGGTCATGTTGAATTGCTATGTATTGCATCAGTCAATTATTTCCTAATTATTTATTTAGGGTATATGGAGACGATAACAACAAAGAGAGTTTTGACTAGGGTTTGGAAAATATTATTTGTAGCTGATTGTAATAATGAAAAAGTCACTTTCCGAAATGTCTTCGTTTTTGGATTATGCAGATACGAAAATTAGAGTTCTCCATTCCCTTAGTACTTAATCTGTCTGTATATCTGGTGTGTGTCTGTCTGTTAGCGTTAGTGTCACATTTAAAAAACCTATTTGGTGGATAAAAATAATATTTGACAGGTAGTTCATGCTATTGCCAAGAAAGTGACCTGACTCGTAATAAAAAAATATACAAGTTGGGTACTTTAAAAAAATAAAACGACAGATAGGTAATATCTGGGATGTGGTTGACAAGAATGAAAATTTCATACTATTTTGGAAAAAAAATATACAAATGATTACTGAAAGAAATAAGATAATTAATGAATGAAAGGTGTCAAGAGGGGAGATTTTTGCAAATAATTTTACAAATTCTTTATATTCCTCGCTTGCTGAAGCGAAGTATGTAATCGTGAAAAAATCGCTATTCCAGATTACTTAGGATTTTTACATTTCAGGTTTAGATTATGAAAATTTAGATATTTCAATTTACTCATTCAGTCAGTTTGTCGGTCGATCTCTTGGCTCTATGTCTAAAAAAATATTTCATTGAGATAAATAATATTCGTCAGGCTTATACCAATGGAAAAAAACTGGCATATTTTGATCATTAAGGAAAAAATTTTTTGGAAAACCATATTATTTGACATGTAGACAACACAATTGCTAAGGAATATACCTATTTTAGTTTTAGTGAAAAAGATGGTCACTAAAAAAAGAATAAAATAATTAACTAGACTAAACACATCAACATTTGAGGGAGGATGTATAGAGTAGACTCTTTTGTTTTTATGAACAACTCTAGTAAAAGGGCTGCGAATTTCTCGAAAATGTGAGTGCTGGTAGTAAGTTCAAACTTGTGCCTCCAAAGAATAATTTCTAAGATATATTCTTAAACATCCCCATTCCGTCAAATTTTGACGGGCTCCGCTAGTACGTGTTCAAAGTTAGGATTTTTCGTGTTCTTTATTGATATTGCACTATCAGTTAAAATGATTTCTTGCCACCTTCATTGTAGACCAGCGACCAGCGTGCTCCTGTCATTAACAAACATAAACATGTAATAAAAAAAGTCAATTGACAGAAATGTTTAGAGCTATTTTTTATTGGTCAGAACTTTATTACTTGAAATTGTTAAAAAAAACTCGTCGCCAATCATTCGAGGGAACATGGTTTTGGCAAGAGCAACAAAAGTTATTGTAAGGTGAGCCACAAAGAACAGAAACTAGTTAGTCCAGTCGAATTAGACATCATAAAAAATTTTGCGTACTGCGAACTTTTTTTTGAGGAAGTTGTTTAAGAGGGCATAATAAGCAAGCACAGAAAACTACACCCTGCTACACCATGTGCGTCCCCTATTTTTAGGGGTTGAAACTATGAAATTTTACTTATGTGTCCATATCTGTCTCCCTATTGCCCGTAGGGCTCTTTACCAAGTTACATTTTTTGAACCATAAGGCAGCAAAAAAAAATGTGAGAAAGGAGACTGGAGAACACATGACATAAATCGTTATTACACAATAAGTGTTGATCCTATTTAAATACAAAAACACATTTTCTATGAACAACGAATTGAACTTTTAGGATAAACAAAAACACTTACCAGAATTATACTGGTTTTGGTTTTTTTAATGCAACAATACCAAAATAGCCATTTTTGGCATATTTTGCTGTCTAGCTCCTAAACCAACGAATGCATTAAAGTGAAGCCAACGTAAATTTTCTTATATTAAGGTCGTGCATACATGAAAAAAAAATGGGCGAAAAAAAGTAGGTTCACTTTTTTTTTTTTTAAATTTCAACATCCCGTATCATGAAAACCGCGCGGTATTCGTGAAAGTTTTTTCACAAATCATCATCCCTCCTTAAGGGCATTAGTATGTGTAGTATTGTAGATTGGAAATAATAGCCGTTTGTCCTGTACAGAAGACCCCCAAATTCGGACAGTGCGAACTTTCCGGCCTCGTACAGCCAAAACTATTTGTCCTGCGGCAAATGTGTAATATATATATTATGTAGAGGAGGGATACATCTTCAAAAAGTGTAACTTGGTAAAGAGCCCTACGGGCAATAGGGGAAAAGATATGGACACAAGTAAAATTTCAAAGTTTCAACCCCTAAAAATAGGGTGTAGCAGGGTGTAGTTTTCTGTGCTTGCTTATTATGCCCTCTTAAACAACTTCCACAAAAAAAAGTCCGCAGTACGCAGTTATGTCTAATTCGACTGGAGTAAGTGTCAATTTATGCGTTTATTGCATTCTTCTATAACATTTTTTCATTTTAGTTTTCTCGACAATATTTTTTTTAAATTAAAATTAAATTATGATCAGTAGTAAATGCCGTATGAGTAAGGTTGAGTGTTAGAGCTCCAGTACATTTTATTGTTAAACGTTCGATTTTGCAAACATTTGTTTTATTAACTACTGTGCATAGTGTTCACTGGATATTTCTTAAAGTATCTGCACTGTTAAAGTGAAATTTTTGCTGTGCCGTAATAGCATAAGACATAATCTTTGGATATATTCGCCGTTGTTAGTCCTACCACGTCAATAAACATATCAGTATGTCTAAACGGGAAATAAAGTTAATATGTCAAGAACTTCTCTCTGAAGAGCTAATTGGTAAGATTTGTTCTGAATTTACTGTTAAAATGGAAGCGCTGATTGACTCCAAATTAGACAAACTGTTGGATGGGGTTAATAAATCTTTAAGTTCTGTTGTTGAGAGAGTAAAATCCAATGAAATGCGAGTCAATGAATTAGAAGTAAAATATGATTATCTTGATCAACATTCTAAGCGCAATGCTCTGCGTTTTAATGGAATTGCTGAAACTGATCATACCCAGGAGAATACGCTTGACGTTGCTCTTAAATTTATTAACGATACATTTAACATTTCCTGTGAAGAACGTGATATTGAAAATGTATTTCGTATTGGCAAATATGATGGTGCCGCCGCTCGTCCTCGGACCATTATTGTGAATTTCTGTAATGGCATAGTGCGTGCCAAAATTCTCATTGCCAGGAAAGTATTGAAAAAATCAGGAATATCAATATTTGAGGATCTCACCAAAACTCGTTATGAACTTTTATTGGCTGCTAAGAAGAAGATGGGAACGCAACATGCCTGGTCCGCTGGTGGTAGAATTTATGTGTGGTGTAATAAACTAAATAAAAAGTGTGAAATTTTATGTGTCAACGACTTACGACTTTATTGACATGGTAGAACTAGATTCCTTTCTGTTCACATTTAGTGTAAAGAAGAGAATAATTCATGTCTTTTTTTCTTCATCTTTTTTAATTAAGTGCCTAGTCAGTTGTTCCATTCTTTTTATAATTCATTATCAATATGGTATGTAGTAGCATTTTTTATTCTGTACAAGTGCGTTTTTTGCTTTCATTTGAATCAAAGAAATAATCAATATAAATACATTTCCTTTTTAATAATGATATATTTTATTTTTCTTTTCTTTGGCTTGTTAGTTTTTCTCACTTGAAGATATAAATGTATTTATATACTATACTATACTTGGTTGTAGCAGTTAATTTTAAGATAATAAAATCGGTGTTTTTATTTTAATAGAAATATATAGTTATAGTCGGATTCTATTTAGTTGAATGTAGTTACTGGAGCTTTTTCAGCTTTTTCAGGCAAGAGATATGCGATATACATGTATCGAGTTTGCGCATATTAACGTTAGGTCACTTTGCGCCAACTTTGATCTGTTTTCTGAGTTTGTTCTTAGTGCATCATATGACTTTATAGGTGTTTCAGAAACCTGGTTAGATGAACGTGTAACTGATGAAACTGTAGCCATCAGCGGCTATAATTTTATTAGAAGGGATAGAGGTGCTAGAGGAGGTGGAGTAGCTTTCTATGTAAAAGATTCAATCAAGTTTCAATTGTTACAGTTACCCAACCTCCACAATAACTCTTTTGAACAGCTATGGATTAGCGTTAAACTACAGCAAGAAGTTGTGTTTGGGAACATTGTATAGGCCCCCCGATAGTAATGTAGCTGTAGGTTTAGATGACTTGGATAATATTTTATCACAATTTTTGCCTAGTTTTGATTGTGTGTTATTCGGTGGAGATATAAATATTGATTTTTTAAATAAAAATAGTAATGGTTATAATCAAATTCAAATTTTTTTTGATAGATATGGGCTTTCACAAATTATTACAAACCCTACACGTATCACCGAAAGATCACGTACTTTAATTGATATTTTAGTATCTTCTGATCCTGAGTTGCCACACAGTGCTGAAGTTATTAATATGGAGGGTATTTCTGACCACTGCTTGGTAAGGTTGTAAATTAAAAATTAATAAAAATAAACAACAAACATTATTTCGCACTTACAGAGATTTTTCTTCATTCGATTATGATTTATTTATTAACAATTTAATGCTTGTTAATTGGGATCATATATACACGCTTAATAATATAGATTGTATGGTTGATTTTCTAAACACTAATCTTATGAATGTTCTTGATGTTCATGCACCTTTAAAGACCGCGAGAATTTCTAAGCCTCCTTCACCATGGCTGACTGAAAATCTTAAGCTGATGATGAAACTTAGGGATAAAGCTTTTCAGAAATATAAGAGAGTAAATTCTGACGAATCGTGGCGCGAATATAAAGAACGGCGTAATTTTGTTAATAAAGCTGTTAAAGCTGAAAAAAAAGCATACTTATCTCAAAAATTTAAGAGTGACCCTAAAGAATTTTGGAAAGTGCTAAAGTGGTTGAATATCAAGTCTGACATAGACACTTCTGTCTCAAGTATTGCTGATGTAAATGAATTTAACGAGTATTTTTCTAATACCCTTCTCCAGGCCGATGTGCGCCCTGACTTGGTTGCTGATTATGAGAATTCTAAATATTTGCGTGATGGTACTACCTTTGCATTCTCTGAAATTTCTTGTGAAAAACTCGAAGAAATATTATTTAAACTTAAATCTAACGCCATGGGTTCTGATGGTTTTAATATTAAAATTATTTTATACATTATCCCATATCTTAGTAATCATTTAACTTATATTATAAATAAGTGTCTCTTAGAAGGTATTTTTCCTTCAGCTTGGAAAGAAGCTAATGTAATTCCTGTGGCTAAAAAGAACTGTCCCACACTTATTAATCATTTTCGCCCCATTAGCTTATTGCCTGTCCTATCTAAGGTATTAGAAAAGGTAGTATATGAGCAGGTAAATAACTACTTGAATATTAATTTGATTTTACCTATTTCGCAGTCTGGATTTCGTGCCCGACATAGCACGTCTACAGCTTTATTGCAAGTTTCTGATGACATATTCACTGCTTGTGATAATAGTCAGAACTGCTGCTTGATACTACTCGATTATAGCAAGGCATTTGATACCCTTGATCACGCCACCCTGTGTGCGAAATTAAAATATTATGGATTTGGTATTACGGCAACTTATTTCTTTCGTAATTATCTCAGTAATCGTCGCCAAAAAGTAATATTAAATGATGAAATTTCTAACATGGTTTTTATTACAAAAGGTGTGCCACAGGGTAGTGTTTTAGGACCTCTGTTATTTTCTATATACACAGCGGATCTCAGCAAATGCCTACAGTTTTGCTCTTCTCATCAGTATGCGGACGATACTCAGTTATACTATTCTTTTTCCTTGTCTGACTTAAATACTGCCGTACTAAATATTAACTCTGATCTAGATAAGATATCTAAATTTTCGGCTGATCATGGTTTGGTTTTAAATGAGGGGAAAACGGAATTACTGGTGTTTGGTAGGCACAAGGCTCAAATTATTAATAATCCCAGTTTTAAATTAGTTTTAATTAATCAGCACTTACAACCAGTCAATGCTTGCAAGAACCTTGGTGTTTGGTTTGACATAGATTTGAGATTTGTAAAACATGTAAGTACCCTTATACAAAAATCAATTAGCAAACTTAAACTTTTGTATATGCATAAGGATATTCTCAGTACAGAAGTAAAATTGAAATTAACTGATTCATTAATATTGTCGTCCATTTCTTACTGTGACACTGTTTACTGGCCAGCTATTTTAAATCGTGATAAGGAATCTCTTCAGAGGATTCAAAATGCTTGTATAAGGTTTTCATATAACTTAAGAAAATTCGATCACATTACTTATCATTTCAAACAATCGAAATGGTTAAACCTCTCAGAGCGCTTCGAATGTCATATGGCCTGTTTAATTTTCAAAATAATTAAATATCAGATACCTACTTATTTACTTATTAAGTTAAAAAAAGGCACCGATACTCATCAGCGTGCTACGCGCCATTGTACTCAATTTACTGTTCCCAAGCACAAATCTGCCTTGTTTCAACGTTCGTTCGGTTACATAGCCGTAAAACTGTACAATTCTATTCTTCGTAATATTAAATACTGCACTAATATCGCCAAATTCAGAAAAGAGATCACAACTTTAATTATTAATAAGCGCATTATATAAATAAGTATTAATTATCTTTTTCTTTTTTTGTGTTCCTTATTTCACATGTTTGCTAATATTATTTCAGTTCTCATATTGTATATTGTATATTTTGTTCTCAATTTTTTACTTGTGGGTGGTTATATGGAAGAGCACTTGCGTGAATATCGCCACCCATCTTTGAGCCATTTGTTTTGCTTGTAAATTTAAACGAAAAAATAAAGACATTATTATTATCTACTGTATCTCAGCTAAGCTGGTAGGCTGGTATATCCTTAGAATCAGGGAAGAACTTCATCTTATCCTGTTCCGTTTAAGAATTTTCTCGTTATGTGGCACGTTTGGAGGGTTGCTATTTTTTGTATGACAGCGTAGTGGAATTTTGGCAGACCCAGTTTTTCTATGTTTTTCTTTAATTGTTTTGTCATAACTCCTTCCACTGAGATCACAATAGGGACTATTTCTACTCTGTCTAGGTTCCAGATGTGCTTGACTTCGATGGCTAAATTTTCATATTTTGACACTTTTTCTGTTTCTGTCTTTACCAGATTATGCGTGAGTGGGCAGCCTATGTCGATGATTGTGGCTTTTTTATTTTTCTTTTCAATTAGCACAATGTCTGGCCTGTTATAGTCTACAGTTCTATCTGTGAGGATTGGTCTATCCCAGTATAAAAGAAACTCGGTGGATTCTAATACCGGGCAAGGTGTATAGCGGTAATACGGGGGGAGAGGATTTTCCACTAGTTTGTATTTCTTAGCCATTTCCGCATGAATTAGTTTGGCAATCTGGTTGTGTCTGCACAAATATGCGGTGTCAGCTAGAGACGGGCATCCAGCTGTTATATGCTCAATCGTTTCTCCTGGTCTTCCACACTTTCTGCAGACATCTTCTACGTTTGTCTTTAGGATGGTTTTATCGTAGTTCCGGGTTCTTTGCACACGGTCCTGGATAGAAATAATGAAGCCTTCAGTTGTAGGGTGGAGTTGGCCCTTTTTCAACCACATAAGTGATCCTTCCTTGTCCATGCATTCATTCTCCAAAGCGGAAGGGTATTTACCATGGAGCGTTTTCTCTTGCCAGGATGTATGACTGTTGCGCTGTGGGACTTCTCTGGCATTCCCATGGGGCAAACCTAACCTAAGTGCAGTGTATCCGCGGTCCGCCTCCACGACATTTTGAATTAGTTGGTTTTGATTTTGATGGAAGTATTCCCTCATGTTGGCCTCCTGCTGTCTACACAGGTTATAAATATTTATTAGTCCGCGTCCACCTTCCATTCTTTTTAGATAGAGTCTCTCAACTGCAGAGCGTGGATGGTGAGCTCTAAATTTTGTTAGCAGTCTACGCGTCAATCTGTCGAGTTCCTCCAGGTCTGAGTCCGAGTATTTGAGGATTCCAAACGAATACGTCAAGACCGGTACTGCCCATGTGTTAATGGCAGTGGTTAAATTTGCAGAGTTGAGATAGGTGTTTAATATTTTGGTAAGTCTAGCTCTGTACTTTTCCTTAAAATCTTTTTTTAGTTTTGTGTGGTCGATACATTATTATTATTATTATTATTATTATTATTATTATTATTATTATTATTATTAAAGTAAATGCAGAAATTTTAAGTGTAAATGTAAAGAAACAGATTTAGTCACATCTTTATTTATCAAACGGTTCATACAAACTATCTCTACAAAACTCGTTATATTTTACCTTTAATAACCTGAAAGTACTCAGGCACTTTGAATAATAATCTAGAATATCAGTCAAAGATTATGGTAATGGTACATTTTTCCCTTGCAAATTATGGTTTTAATGAATTTTTAAAATACCGGCACATTTATCTAAAAGTTCTTGTGTATTTTATCCTTCTTTAAATTGCAAAAAAAACACAAATAGGCTCAAGTGTAGCCGCCGCATAAACTCGTTTCTATAACACAGCAACAGGAGAAGTGGTGTGATGGCGTAGAATATGTGACGAATGAAAAACACAGTGACATATATACAAAGAGAAGGAGACGAATAGTGTATTCCCCAAAAGTAGGTAGTTATAATCTGAAAACGGAATAGGGTTCTAGAAATAGAGATATATGTTTTTTCCTAGTGGATTGGTAACCCTAAAAAAATAGTGAATAAAATATAAATTGATTTTGCGACAGAAATATAGATAAATAAATAAAAATTTCTATGAGTGTTACATATCTACTTCAACCCTTAACAATAAACCCTAATAGCACAACATTGTCCTATGGATATCCGAAGGACGTTCTCGACGGACATACAGAACATCCGATAGACGTTCGTTTTTGGTTCAAAGTACATCCGACGATCAACCGATTGACGCCCAAATGTCACGTCAAAGTCAACGTCCGTTGCGGCACATATGATGGACGTTGAATATGGTATTCGGTGGTATGGATATATATGTGTTAAAGAGAAAGCAGTATGGAGATATTATCTTACCATTTATTACAAAAATATAATAATTGAAATCAACGGGCACGAAATGGACGTCCATCTCTTGTCACTATATGGACTAATGTACATATTTCCCGTACATAAAATGGACATCCATTTAGTAAAATTTCTAAGTAAATCCGATGATAGATGTCCAGTGGACGTCCAATTTATGTCCATGGACGTCAGTACATTAAATGAACATAAAACGGACGTCCAGCGGATATCGTGTGCTATTAGGAAATACCTGAAGGATAAAATATATATTCGTTGTGTAACAACTTTGCTTGCTTCTGCCAAAGCCATGTTTCGTCGAATGGCCGGCAGCATACATTTTTTAACAATTTCAAATAATAAACCGAGGGCCCAAAATTTTGTACACCAGATTTTTTCTTTGACGAAGATTACACAGATTTCCTCCAGATATCCTCGAATTTCCTGAGATTTCTTTAAGATTTCTTCGGATTTCCTTGAGATTTCCTCGAATTCTTTTCAAAAAAATGTTTGAAGAGCTGGGGAAAGATCCAAAAAGCAAAAGATTTCCTCGGATTTTCTAAAATTTCCTGGGATTTCCTAAGATTTTCTGAGATTTCCTTAAGATTTCCTCGGATTTACTTCGGATTTCTTTAAGAAAAAAAAATTTTGAAGAGCGGTGGGGGGGAGAAATCCGAAAAGCAAAAGATTTCTTCGGATTTTCTAAGATTTTCTAATATTTGCTGGGATTTCCTCGGATTGCCTATGATTTCCTCGGATTTCCTTCTGAGTGTACAACAGATTTCCTTCGCGATTTGTCCCTCGTAATAAACTGATGGCAAAAAAATGTTCAACATTAAACATGATAATTGACTTTTTTTTTACATATTTATGTTCCTCACAGGAGCATGTCGGCGTCAGTCTACAAAGAAGATGGCAGAACATCGTTTTCCATCATAGTCTGATGCCAATGAATAACACAAAAAACTTCAACTTCAAACACGTATAGCATTGACTTTTTTTAACATAACTGAAATTTTCCTGTGAAGGGTTGTCCTGCTGGTGTACCTGATGATGACTTAAAGAATAGCGCATTTACTTTAACGAAACTTTAGCAGAGTATGCCTCTAATGGAGCTTAATCGCCATGTCAAATTTCAAGTTTACATGTTGATAGCAACAAATGCAATGTCGAAATTGAATCGTCGATAGTATAAATGCATCAAGTCCTTCAACAATTTTTTTTTCAGATTATAATTTTTTAACAATTTCAAGTAATAAACTTCTAGCCAAAAAAATACATCTACATTTTTGTCAATTGACTTTTTTTTATTACGTGTTTATGTTATTGACAGGGGCATGCCTGTCAATAAAAAACACAAAAAATCTCAACCATAAACACATATAGCATTGACACTTTTTTTTAACATAATTGAAATGTTGCTACCCCTGCTAACGAAGTGGCAGGGGTTTGTTTTGTGAAGTTACATTAATACGATAGAAAAAAAAAGATAAATCAAATTTAAACGAATATTACAACTAAACGTGATCCTGCTCCCGTACTATAAATTATGCATTTTAACGTAGTCTCCAGTGACAGAGGAGAGAAAACTTATCCTCTTTTTAACTGACCTCAAAAAAAGGAAGGTTTTTAATTTCACCATCACAGTGATCCAAAATTTTTAAATTTTAGATGAAAATGGGTGAATGAGCTGAGAAATATAGTTGCTGGCAAAAAATATTTTAGGAACTTTAAAAGTGTCAGGTAATAAACTGCCCAATAGAAGATTCCATTGTGTTTAGTAACAAATTTTACAAAGTAAACAGATATAAATGATCAGAAAAATAATAAATGTTACATGGTTGAGAAGTAAAAATTACCAGTAATAATGGAGTAAAACTAAGTCTAAATCACCTGAAAAGGAATTGTCTTACTATAACAGTTCTTTTGATGGAACTAGTAAACATTACAAGAAGTGAAGCAAAATGTCCTGAATTAAATCCTAATTAGAGAATATTATTTGGGTATTAAGCAAATCACAACTTAGACACTATTTATTATGAAAATACCTACTTTCTGTATATTGTTGCCCTAATCTGGGCACGCTAATATACTAGTTAGGTAAATACTTTAAAACACGCATTATTGGAGAACCCAATCAAAACAACTACTCTTCTAGCTAATACTGACGAAGTATTGAATTACATGATAGAACTATTAGCAATTTAAAGCAAAAAAAAAATTGAAAATACTTACATCATTTATTTAAATTCAGTCATTCACACTTTTTTATTTAATATGAAATGATCTACTTTCTGTATATTGGTGCCTTAATCTAGTCACGCTAATATACTACTTAGGGAAACACTTTAAAACACTCATTATTGGAGAACCAATTAAAATAACTAGCTCTTCTAGCTAATACTGACGAAGTATTGAATTACATGATAGGATTCCTGGCATTTTAAAGCAAAAACGAAAAAAATATATATATTGGAAATATCATTTATTGAAATTCAGTCATTCACAACAAGTACTGAACCTTACATTCTATTTCAACTCTAGAAAAGTTGTACAAGTTTTTTCGAACTCGTTAGTTCTTATCAGTAGAGTATAGAAACATTCATTCATTATCTACAAGCCTAGTCCCGAAAGTCACTTGTTTAAACAAAAGAATGTTAAAAATGCTTTTTCGCGCCTTTTCTTAAATAGTTCTATAGCTCGTATCGCAATTAAAAAGAAAACACATTGTTCATAATGAAATTGAGAAAAAAGTGGATTTGTCCGAATCTTCTTAGTCAGCGAAGAATGCAGATGGTAAGATCGGCAACTTGCCAGTTGACCAAAATTTGGCGTGACAGAGATATCACGAGGCGCACGAAGATCCGATTTGCTAACGCCCTATTTTCTCCATCTTTCTTTACGCCTCTGAGACATCGATCATTAGGAAAGAAGACAGACGGCGTATTGATACTTTCGATGTGGGTCTATAGACGTTTGTTACGAATTCTCCATCGTACTAATACCCTCGATTTTCCAAGAAATACGTCCCCTAAACCGACTGTCCAGCATCATATTCTCCCGAATCCTACACAACTGGATCAACCGGAGAGAGGACAATACAGAATGTAGAATGGTTGATAGTGTAATGGGGGTGGTCCATAGTGCGATAGTTTATCGTTAGTATCGAGTGTAAAAAAATTCTCGTGGCTATCGAAAGTATCGATAGTTACGGCGATAGTGTCGATTGTGTTTTTAGTTGTGATATGTCAGTGTGTCCATCTCATCTATGGCCACATCCGTTCCCTCCAAACCTATTTTTTCGAAATGTGGTCAGTTAATTTGTGAAAGAAGATCACGCTTAAAAGATAAAAATATTAATATGCTAATTTTTGTTAACGCAATAATCAGCTCTAGGTATTTTCTGTAATAATTACTTTGTTTTTTATTAGGGAATTTTATTGTTTGTTATTTTGTTAGAATTACCAATTTATTTTGCGTTTTTTTAAATAAAATTTATAACTTTTTCAACCCGACTTCATTTTTTCATATCATCGATAGTTTATCTATAGTTCCGATAGTACAAATTATCATTATCAAAACTATCGATAGTCAAATATTACCACTATCGACCACCTCTATAGTATAATCGGGGGCTAGGGATACCCCCTCACCCACACGATGACGTCATGGCGGTGAGGAAGTAGCGGGGGAAGGGTTGAACACTTCCGGTGCGTCATGCGGTGAATCATAGGATGAATTATAGGGTTGGGGAAGAAGTGATTGGGGTGAGCACTTCTGATGACTAATAGTGGTAAATCATAGATGCGGGGAAAGGGTTAAGGGGAAAGTGGTGTTTAAGTCGAAGCTAGACGAGCACTTCCGGTGCGTCATATGATGAATAATAGAGTGATGGATAGTTTAACCAGCTGCTGCACGAGCATATGAGGTGGGGGAAGGTAGTAGGGTGGACTCTACTATTATAAATGTATTGCAACAGAGGTAGAAGAGCAGTTAAGCAATATGCCAGAACGTGATGTGTTTGTCGTAGAATAATTAGTACACGGTATCTTCCAAGTAGTGAGTGTTTGTTGAGTAGACCTAAACTAATAATAAGTTTTTGTACATGTATGTGTAATCATGCCTGACCGATTAAGCTTATTACTTCATATGGCTTCAATCCTTACCGCTAAATTCTAAAAAACCAGATGGCAAGAGGCGAAGAAGGCATCAAGGCATCCAACAATATACAACAGGCATCATGGAAAATAGTCAATAGTCTTAAACCAATTTCAAATAAATTTAATGACTATAAATTAACGCCGGATGAGTTTAATAAGTTTTTTGTAAATGTTCCCAAATCAATAATAGCAAATATACCCAAAGTTGACTCAAATAACACTGACTACTTAGATGACCTATATATACCAAATAATCATGGAAATTTTCAGTTTAGATATCTTACTGACATTGAAATCAGAGACATAATTTATTCTCTAAAAAATAGTAATAGTCGGGATTATTATGGTTTCAGTGCTAAGATCTTTAAGTGTATTGCTCAGTACCTGGTGTATCCATTGACTGATCTATTAAATGAATGTATCAAAGCAGATATTTACCCCGACTGCCTGAAAATATTCCGCGTAATGCTCATACTCAAAAAGGACAAATAGATGACCCATCTAATTTTAGACCGATCTCACTGGTCCCGTTAATATCAAAAATTTTTGAAATTACTTTAAAGACACAATTAGTTGAGTATTTTGAGGTAAACAATATTTTTAATACATCTCAATTCGGCTTCAGATGTAAACGCTCAACAATGGATGCAATTCACAAACTAATAAATATTATAACTGATTGCTTTGATAATAATGAATATACTGGATCCATTTTCTGCGACCTATCGAAGGCATTCGACTGTGTATCTCACAAGGATCTTGCGATTAAATTAAGACGTTATGGTGTTGCCAATACCTCTCTTGATTTATTAATATCATATCTAAATGACAGAAAACAGGTTGTGTCCTTGGAGGATACATGCTCCTTCCTGGGGAACGTGGATATGGGAGTGACACAGGGTTCGGTACTTGGCCCGGTGCTATTTCTTGTCTACGTAAACGATTTCCCTAATTGTATCCCTGGTTTTGAGCATGTGCTGTTTGCGGATGACACAACTATTGTGGATCGAAGTACGAATTACGAAGCTCTTAGCAGTAATCTGGAGAATGCTCGGTCGATGGCCTTCGACTGGTTTGCAGCTAATAACTTAAGTCTAAATGCGTCTAAAACAGAAACCATGATCTTCACTCTAAAAACCTCAATTAAATTGCAAAATCCCAAATCAGTCTGTTTCCTTGGCATCTTTTTGGATGATAAGTTAACTTGGGATGATCACATTAATCACTTGGCCAAAAATATTTCATGTATCCAAGTCTCCTACAAGTTTTTTAAATTGTTTCTTTTTTCTCTTACTCGACTTTTTAACTGTAAATGTGTTACACTTTAGTTGTTTTATATTGTAATTTTAATTCTAATGTTTCTGTTTATTTTATTGTATGTATTGACCTGTGTAAAATGTAATTTATAGCACCAATAAAGCTATTAATATGTCTTCCCCTTCTTTTGCGTATACACAAGGATCTGCAGTAGTCGGTTTTAGTCCCAATAATTTTAACCTAGCATCAAACTGCTTATGCCATTGACGTCCAGCTTGTCTCAATCCATAGAGATACCTCTTTAATCGACATACTTTATCCCCAACTATACAACAAGAGATATTTAAGAAAAACCGCGAAGAAACATATTTTCATAATTTTTTTGTTCAGACAAATAAATGACTTTTGAGACCTGGATTTAAACCAAAACTTCTTCCCACACATTTTGTAATGTTTAGAAGTTTCAGCAAAAAAATGCTATAGTAAGACAATTCCCAACAAATTTTAATTTTACTCCACTATGACTCATGCACAGTATTTTTTTTCATGCTGAGGCATTGACAGCATTGGTCATTATCCGCTTTTAATATGCCTCATTTTGAAAATTTCATTAGGTAGGTACGTTTTTTTACAATTCTAAAAAATATTTGAATTCGCATAGAAATTGTACTATTCTCTTCAATACATTAGAATTATCTCCGTGGCAATTTCTTAATTCATGTGGGATGTTGTGTACTTGTTACAATACATTATATCGTGGGCATCGGAATAAAATATCTTTGACTGGTAAGTACAATTGGCAATTCGTATGTCCTATTCTCAATCTGGTGATCGCAACTTGTTTTCTTCTTGTCAAATTTATAAGGAACTTCCAAGCATCTATATTTTGTTTGATATTTTTAATTGAATGTCTGAGTTATTCGACTCTTCTTGTCAAGCTTACCGGACATGCTTCCTTAAATAGCATTTAAGACCATCTGGTTGGATGGAGATATCTTCAGTGTTTTCTTGCTCTGTAGACAATCTTCCATCAGCATCAATAACCAATTCGTTGCTGCTAATTCCGGTATGACTGGGGATTTACATAAATGCCACAGTAATGTTAGACATGTAATTCGGACTAGTATTTTTGGGCTAGAGGACCTTCGTTGTAGAAAAATGAGAAGTCAGAACAGACCAAAAATTTCTTGTAAATGTTGAATTTTATACATATATGGCAGTTCCTGTCAAATGACGCACAATTCCGCAGATTAAATGCTAGCCTTATTTGGTATCATCCAAAAACAGTATTCTCCAGCAGTATATATCTGTCATTCTTTTAAATTCTGATCTTATTAGTGTATTGCTTTTGCCCTTCTTCTTAAACTGAGTTAGTTCGAATAGGACAAATGGGGGCTATATTTACACGGGGCTATTTCAACTGGAATTAGCCCGTAAACTCTTGAGAATGCTGTTTCCTGAATTTAAGAATTCTAGTAGTCGAACATTTGGGGTCTGATAATAACTGTGCGAGTTTCAAAAAGAGATATATTTGCATCAAAAGTAAGAGGGTAATTACGGTGGATAGATTGTGCTCATATTCCTCATCCATACATATATTGAAGGGGAGGAATCTCTGATTCACTGCATAGTGCTGTGAATGGGTTAGTGCGGAAGTCACCTAGTGCCAATCTTAAACCAGAACCGTTGTATTGAGTCTAATACTTTTAATCTAGATGATCGTGGAGCTCCGTAAACTGTACAGCTATGGTCAATTTTGGACATAATTGGAGAAAATTTTAACAAGACTTCTCTATCGCAGCCCCCGTTAATGTTGGAGTTAGCTCAAAGAGTTTTTTAGCATCAATAGATCGTCAGTGATGTGACAATACCTTCTCTTTGACAGTTTTTTTATAAATGATATTATTGTGCTTCTACTACCTTTGTCTACTGTAAAATTAAATCTAATTTAGATAGGACGTATTGTCACACCACTAACGATATGGTCTCCAAGAAAGCTTTTTGTCATAAATGAGACCAAGGAATTCAGCTTCTAACCTTTGTATAGCATCTGACTTTCTATTTTCTCCAATGTTATCGTCCATTATTATAATTTTATACATTCTGCATACAGGTTATATATAGTACCACATGTAAGTACTATCGAACATAATATTATTTTACGGAACAGCTATTGTTTCAACTATGAAAATATTGTTTTTACTGGGCATATCAATATTTTTTTCGGAACATCTATGATTTTTACTGAAAATTATTGTTTTTACAGAATATATTCGTTTTATTGGACGCTATTCGTTTTTTTTTTTGTGTTCACCTATGATTTTTACTAATCATCTATCATTTTTACTGAACATTTATTATATTTTTCTATTTCTGCCAGTGGCGGATTTAGGGGGGCTATAGGGTCTATAGCCCAAGGCGGCAAAATCCAGGGGCGGCAAATATTTTGAAAAATACCAAAGGCACATAAAAACTAAAAATTATTATTATTATTAATATGTACTATCAGAATATTTTTAATTTATTTTAGAACGTGTTTTTTATTTTAACTAGACTAGAGTTCCTTATTATAGTTAACTGTACAGGGTGGTCGTGCGAAAGTTAGAACCTCATTTAACTTCGTTATTTTTGGAGTTACGTAAAAAAGTTCAAGAATAAAAGTTATGAAAAATCACGTGTTTTCCAAAAATCATTTCAGAAAAACAATTAAAAGTTTAATTTCGGAGATATGGTTTTTTTTAATATATGTATTGAGTCTAATACTTTTAATCTAGATGATCGTGGAGCTCCGTAAACTGTACAGCTATGGTCATTTTTGGACATAATTTGAGAAAATTTTAACAAGACTTCTCTATCGCAGCCCCCGTTAATGTTGGAGTTAGCTCAAAAAGGATTAAGAGTTCTTTAGCATCAATAGATCGTCAGTGACGTGACAATACCTTCTATTTGACAGTTTTTTTATAAATGATATTATTGTGCTTCTACTACCTTTGTCTACTGTAAAATTAAATCGAATTTAGATAGGACGTATTGTCACACCACTAACGATATGGTCTCCAAGAAAGCTTTTTGTCATAAATGAGACCAAGGAATTCAGCTTCTAACCTTTGTATCGCATCTGACTTTCTATTTTCTCCAATTTATCGTCCATTTTTATAATTTTATACATTCTGCATACAGGTTATCTAGAGTGCCACTTGGCTATTATGTAAGTGCTATCGATTTATTGAACATTTACTAATGTACTGACCATTTATTATTTTTGTATTGAACATTATTTTACGGAACAGCTATTGTTTCAACTATAAAAATATTGTTTTTACTGGGCATATTAATATTTTTTTCGGAACATCTATGATTTTTACTGAAAATTATTGTTGACCTATGTTCACCTATGATTTTTACTAATCATCTATCATTTTTACTGAACATTTATTATTTTTTTCTATTTCTAAAAGTGGCAGATTTAGGGGGGCTCTATAGGGTCTATAGCCCAGGGGCGGCAAACATTTTGAAAAATACCAAAGACACCTAAAACCAAAAAAATTTTATTATTAATAATAATATGTACTATCAGAATATTTTTAATTTATTTGAGAGCGTGTTTTTTATTTTAACTAGACTAGAGTTCCTTATTATAGTTAAATGTACAGGGTGGTCGCGCGAAAGTTAGAAACTCATTTAATTTCGTTATTTTTGGAGTTACGTAAAAAAGTTCAAGAATAAAAGTTGTGAGAAATCACAGGTCTTTTCCAAAAATCATTTCGTTAAAACAATTAAAAGTTGAATTTCCGAGATATGAGCTTTACCTTGGTTTTTTTAAATAGAACACCCCATATATTTTTAGGCCATTTGAAAGGCCGTAGAAAAATATTTTCAATGATGTATGACATAGTATTTTTCTTAAAAACCATAGCAGATATTAAGTTTTATATTTTCGTACATTAAGTCATGGTAGTCTGAAAAATATATATCAATTATTGAAATTCTCCATTTTATTTAAAATAATGTGAACTTAGATACTGACAGGTATTTTGACAGAAATAACATATTGTTTATTTTAATTGTAAATTTATAGTAAATTAGACAATTATTTTTTAAGATAAATATCATGTATTATATACAGGGTGTAATCAGTTTCATGTCATTAAAAAAAACTGGTAATGGGGACCGACTAGACAAACAAAAAAACCTTTATGACTTTTTCCCTTAGGGGCACTTTGAAAAAACTGACCTAGATCAACAATTTAAATATTAGGATAGGAAACATTTGAGAACCACTGCCTTTGTGGGTCAATGGACGTGTACTAGGTATAACTCTCAACTTTTAAATTGTCATAAAAAAAGTGCAAAGATTACCGACCGACTCGTCGCCGGCCGGCGGTTCAGAAAAAAAAAGGCGGCACCTTTGATGAGCACCACAACTGAACCAATTATAAAAATATAAGTAATTCGTTAACTCTTTTTGCAGAACTCCAAGCAATTCATAGGCGTAGAAGAGGTTTAAGCATAGTATTTCTCTACATGTGTGTTTTTTTAAATTAGAAAATATCGGAGCTTTTATTGTTGTTTATAATTTATTAGATTTAAATGTGGTTTATTAACATTTGTAACCTAAATGAGTGTTCTGGGTAACGAGTAATTATTTCATGACATTGGGAAAGATACGTTAACAGAAAATAATTATGTGTATTTCTGATTTATTTAACGAATTGTCAGGTATCGAAAACTAAAATATTCAATAAATATAGAACTTACCAATAAATTATTTTTGATTTACATAAATTGTGCGAAATGGCCTCCGTCTGCATCAATACACTTTTCGGCACGTCGAACACTAAGGACATACGCACTCCGTTCAACACATTTGGTAAATTAGGATCATTTTTTATGGTTTCTATGCACATTAAAATACGTTGCTGCAATTATTCCAAAGTGTCAATTGGATCACGGTAAACTAGAGATTTAAGACGGCCCCAAAAATAAAATCCGTCTGATTTAAGTCGGCATAGCAGGCCATGGTACTGGTCCGCCACGCCCAATCCATCGTTGAAGTAACTCCGTGTTTAAAAAATTTCGAACAGCCAGACTAAAATGAACTGGCACGCCATCATGCATATACCACATTCTTCTGCGCCTTGCCAAAGATACATCTTCCAACAAATTTGGCAATGTTTGTTGTAAAAAATTTAAGTATACATCACCATTTAATCTAGCGGGTAATTCTATAGGTCCAATTATTTCATTACTGCAAATTCCTGCCCACAAATTAACGCTGAACCGTCGTTGAAAATGCGCCCTTCTTATTACATGTAGGTTTTCGTCTGCCCAATAGTGCATATTTTTAAAATTAAACACTCCACTCCTGGTAAAACACGAATCATCGGAGAAACAAAGAAAGTTTAAAAAATCCTCATTTGTTTTCTCAAAATCCACCTACAAAATTCCATTCGCCCTGCATAAACTTGAGGTTCTAGAGCTTGCACACGTTGATAGTGATGGGGGTGTAAATTCATATATCTTAAAGTCCTCCACACCACACACGGTTCGCGATATCGCGTGTGCTTTAAGTTGTATCCTCTTCTACGAGTTCCAAAACTTGAACCTCCGCTTCAATAACCCTGTCTTCGGGTTGTGGACCTCGTTCTCCTCCATGTCCATCGAGACGGCCTGTTTACCGAAGACGCTGAGCAATGCTTACAAATGTACGTGCACAAGGATGACGTCGATTAGGGAATCTTTAACAATAAAGCTGTTTCGCAGCTGCTGCATTTCCACGACATTCTCCATACATTAAGTGCATATCCGCGAGCTCTGGATAAGTGTAATCTCCCATAGCGTTCAAAATCTGCGTTTTAAAATACCACACTAAACTATCAACTAACGTTGTCAATAAAGAAAATAAAAATAAAAACTTGGTCCAAAATCCAAAAAGTAACAGAAAAAGGACGAACAAGTATTGTCTGTACGTAATCAAGAACTTATTGACGACTTGAACGGTAAGTCAATGAAATAAATCTTAACTGTAAATACGTGGCCTAAAATTCAAAAAGAACGAAAACAACGAACGGGCTCGACGTGTGTACTTAACGAAATGCCCCCAGAAACTAAAATATGGCACAAGAGAAGAGGGAGTATAGTTGTCTTCAGATCTACTAAGCATTCAGAAAACGCCGACGTCTTTCACCTTTCCGCAACGCTAAAGACCTTACCTTACCTACTTTTAAAAAGCCATAAAAAAGTGTGATTATCAACTTGTATCTTCGCCGACGCGCGGCTCTTACAAAGAAGTGCGATACTTTGAAAAAGCCGTATTAGCGTATTTGATGGCATACGATATATGATGGCGTGCTCATATGATAAAAGCCTATCCCAACATTCCAGCAGTTCTCAAACAATACTATTGAAAATTTTCGAAATTTTTGTTTATTATTTTTTTCTAAAACTATCGGTTTTTGACTCATGTTATATAAGGTTTTTTTGTTCTCCACCACCAGTTTTTTTTAATGACATGAAACTGATTACACCCTGTATAATTAAAAAGCTTTTTTTATGGCTTTTCAAATGGTGTAAATATATATGGAGTGTTCCATTTAAAAAACCAAAGTTAAGTTCATATCTCCGAAATGCGATTATCAATTGCTATTCTGAAATATTTTTTGGAAAATACCATATGATTTTCTATAACTTTTATTTTTGTATTTTTTTACTTAACTCCAAAAATAACGAAGTTAAATGAGGTTCTAACATTCGCGCATAGAATTTTCTTAATATCTGTTATAGAACTTAAATTAGTAGGAGTTGTTTTGCTGATTGCTGATAAGCCTATCTGGCCTAGGCCTATTTGGCCTGTGTCTAAATGAATAACATTTTAAATGCATACCAAAGTTTATTTCAAATTTTATTTTGTTCTCGTTCTCGTATGATAAAATAAACAATATTATATATCGATCTGGTTTTTAATTTATCCAAAACCACTGTTGCTAGTACTAATGATTTTGTGCTTTGGGCTATTGACAAACCTACGGGGAGAAAGCATAAAAGGGAGGGAGTGAGCCAGGAGGGAATTGACTCTTTAAAAGGGCAGGTGAGGTGTAGAGGGAATATCATTTTTTACTTCTGAGTCAAGGAGCAGAGAGTGGGAAGGGGTTGGGAGGGCGGCAAGTTTCCGGTAGCCCCTAGGCGACAGAAGTATAAATCCGCTATTGATTTCTACTGAATAATTCATTTATTATTGATACGTTTCTGAACAAGTAATGTGCCTCATTATTCACGGCCATGGGTAATAATTCATTACTGAACGGGTTAGAACCAGTCACAAGAGTTCATATTCATTACTCGACAGTTTTTTATTCCTTTTAAAAAACAACACTTGAAAATTTTTTGATTACACGTAGCGTGTTATAAATCCTTAACGCATGCTAACAGAATGTGAAAAGTAACTTTTTGCACACGCTCCTTGTATACATGTCATAAGAGTGCATTGAAAACAATTGAAGCTGTTTCGCTATCATCGCTTAAGAAACGTCAAATTATAGATATATTTTGACGTTCAAGTTAATTCTGATTTATTTTATTTAAACATA
This sequence comes from Rutpela maculata, assembly GCA_936432065.2. Taxonomy (NCBI): domain Eukaryota; kingdom Metazoa; phylum Arthropoda; class Insecta; order Coleoptera; family Cerambycidae; genus Rutpela; species Rutpela maculata. The sequence goes on from OW386285.2 coordinate 347,717,056, forward strand.
GAAACTGTCGTAGAAAAAGTACAGTGTGCAACACGTATGAAAATCACTTTTCAACACTTGTTGTACATTGTACTTTTGTACAGCAATTACTAGTCAACCATCCTAGGATGGCAAGTAGCCGCACAGAGAGAGAAGAAATATCGTCACTGTTGGACACAGACAAACAAGCTTCTTAAGCTTCTTAAGCTAACTTGTTTGTATCTGTCCAACAGTGACGATATTTCTTCTCTCTCTGCGCGGCTACTTGCCATCCTATGATGGTTCACTAGTTTTTATTTATTTATTTATTTATTACTGCAACATATTTTTTTTGTTTTTACAAGTTTTACATTTTTGTGATATAATGCATGTGTTTATTAATATTAGAATTACATATGTTATGACACCTGAGGAGACCTCGTGTTGTGACTAGCAGTATTTAACATTTTTGTTCACACTTAACTTATTTATCTTTGTCTATTTCGTTGCATTTTCTTAAAAAAATTTATATCACAATTCATAGCTGTATAGCTGTTAAATAAAAGTGAAACAGGAAGACAGAGGAAGACAATGAGAATATATAATTTATAATTAAATGTTGCCTTGGTTACTTATAAAAGTTCGTAGTTTTTTGGGGTGAAGGAAGATTTGTTTTATTGGTTAGGCCAAAAGTTGAAGAAATGTGGTATAAATTGTCTACTAGATATTTTTTACATGTCCTTTTAAATTTCTTTTTATTATAGGCTTTAATATATTCAGGTAGCTGGTTATACAGTTTGATGCCGTTGTATTTAATTTGTTTCTGACAGATTGTTTTGTTATATTTTGGAGTTTGATACGCTTTTTTAGTTCTATTTCTTGTTTCATATTGGTGATTTACCGGCGAGCCAAATGTGTGTTTCTTGTTGTGAGTAAAAACTATAGCCGCATGCATATACAATCCCCTGACATTCAGTAATTCGTTCTCTATAAATATATGTCTGCAGTTGTCCCTACTTTTTCTGTTAAAAATTGTCCTTAGTATATAGTTTTGTGTTATTTGCAGAGGCTGAAGTGTTGCATTGTATGCGGAGCCCCAGACGCTTATGCCATACCTAATTATGGATTTCGCTAGGCTGTTATATGTCACTAAGAGAGTTTTTCTATTTAGGATCCTTTTCAAGTTGTAGAATTTATATATTAGTTTTCTTAGCTTAACGTTTAAATATTTAATGTGGTTTTCCCATTTTAGGTGGATATCAAAAATAACTCCAAGATATTTAATAGTTGTCGTGTTAAGAATGTAACTATTCGTTTCTCTGTCTATAAGAATGGGTTCCGTCGTTTGGGGTAATCCTGCCTTCGTTGGGGAAAAAGACATAAATTTAGTTTTTGCTATATTTAATTTTAAAGAGTTTATATCTAACCAATTTTTAACATTACTTATTGCAGCTGCCGCCTTTTGTCGCGCTAAACTCCAGGTCTCTCCCGAACAAATTAATACAGTATCATCTGCGTAGGATATGATTTTGCATCCAAAGTTCTGGTCTAGTAAGTCGTTGATGAAACACAGAAATAGAGTAGGGCCTAAAACGGTACCCTGTGGAACTCCAGTTTTTATTATTTTCCTAGTGCTAAAATCATTATCAATTTTTACTTGCTGGGGTCTATTTGACAGATATTGTTTTACTAAGTTGTAGACCTTACCCCTAATGCCCATCTTGTTTAATTTGTCCAGTAATTGGCTATGTGACACCGTGTCGAAAGCTTTTTGTAAATCCAAAAAAATAGCTAAAACTTTTTCGTTCTTCTCAAATTTTGTTGTAATAGTGTCAGTTAGTAATTGGAGAGGATCTTCTGTGCTTAAGTTTCTTTGGAACCCATACTGATTTTTTGAGATAATATTGTTTTTCTCTAGATATAAACGAAGCCTAAGATTCAAGCATTTTTCGAAAATTTTTGCGATATTATTTATCAACGATATGGGACGGTAGTTTGTCATGTGGTTTTTATTACCATTTTTGTATATTGGGACGACTATACTTTCTTTGAAGGCTTCAGGTATGTCTGCATTTTTGAAGATAAGGTTAATAATATATGCTAAAGGTTTGCAGATGTGAATAGATAACAGTTTTAGAGTTTTTGCAGTTATTCCATCTTTCCCAGGAGAGCAGGTATTTTTCAGGGTGCCAATTATATTTTTGATTTCAGTTTCGTCAACATCTTCCAAGAACATGGACTTTAGATTCGGGTTTGTATTGTAATTTATGACCTGATTTTTTGTGAATTTCGGAATGTCACTAGATATTTTTTCACCGATATCTATAAAAAATTGGTTGAAAGCAGTTGCTATTTCAGCTTTGTTTGTGATTTGTGTGTTGTCGTCTAGAATTATTTGCTCTACGTTGTCTTTGTAGTTTCTAGTACGATTTGTGACTTCGTTGATACAGTCCCAGACTTTTCTGTAATTGTTTCCGGCCTCGTGAATTTTTTCTTTATAAAAATTGTTTTTTGTAGTTTTAATTAGTGTCGTTACAATATTTCTATAGTTTTTATAATAGTCTTTAATATCTGTGTTATGCTTGTTTTTGAGCAATTTTTGTTTAAGTCTGTCCCGTTTCCTGATAGAGTTTATAATACCTTGGGTCATCCATGGTTTCAATTTAATGTTTTTACTTTTAATTTTAATTATCTTGGTTGCCTCTTTTACACTTGAATTTATATTTTCATAAAATATGTCAATTGCGTTTTTGGCATTGCTTTCTTCATATAGTTTATCCCAATTTATTAATGCTACAGTTCTTAAAAGTTTATTGTCATCTATTTTTTTTATGAATTGCTCTTTTTCCGGTTTGAACTGCAAAGCTTCGTTAAATTCCATACTGAATATTACTGGATAGTGGTCCGTTATGCTATTTTTTAATACAATGGGTATGGAGTTCATTTTTAGATTTACATTTAACTTTACGAATATATGATCTATAATTGAAGAGCTATATTCCGTTTCTCTAGTAGGTCGATTTATTTGTGAACGAAAGCCATTTTGTTCCATCATATTAATATATGCCAAAGCAGTGACGTCCGATAAATCTCCTATGTTTATATTCATGTCTCCGACTAGGATTATTAAGTTACTGTTGTTTGCCGATTTTAGGTAGGTATCTATGTCGTTAATAAAAATATTTGCATTTGTAGATGGAGGTCTGTAAACGCCCGTAATACTACATTTTGCTTCTTTATAGATAAACGTACATTCTAATAATGTTACCTGAGTAAGTTTTATTATCTTAATTTCTGGCGATAGGTCATTTCTTACAAAAATTATTACGCCGTCATTTTGATTGTAGTTTCCCTCATTATAATACGGTTTATATCCCTCTATAAAATAATCTTCTACATCTGCTACAGACCACGTTTCAGTTAGGACAATTATACCTAAATTCCCGTTTGTTTTATTTATTTCACCTATGCTTACACAAAGCTCGTCAAAGTTAGCTTTAATACTTCTTATATTGTAATTAATAATAGAGAAATTATTTACACCCGTGGGAAAATATAATTTTAAGTCATCAAGATCGTTACTTATTTTTGTTTCAATATTATTATAGTTTCCTAATATTATCATTGCCTCCTCTAAGTTCTCCATTTTTTTTACAGATTATTACTTAATTATATGCTATGGCTTATATAACAAAAAAGCTATAGTACTAACTACTACTAAAATTATATACTAGAATAAAATAGGAAAAAATAAAAAAAATGTCTATACCTAAACCTATCACTATTCTCAAGTACCTGGGTAGGTCTTTCGTTGTCCGTACGAGCCTGCCAGAGGTTTTGTTAAAGTTGATCGAGTTCTTCTTTGTCTTTAACCACATGTCGTTGTTGGCCGATTTGAGCTCTGATCTCTCCTCCGGCTATCCACACATTTTCCTTCCCTAGTTTTTCTTTTGCTTCTCTGAAAAGTTTGTATTTTTGTGGGGTAACGTCCTCGGCTATGGATATTCCAGTGCCTTTAAGTTTTCCTCTGTTTTGAATTACAGTTTTTTTTGTATTTTCATTTGTGAAGGTAATTAGTATTGCTCTTTTCCCATTCCTTATTTTTCCAACCCTGAAGCAGTTTTCTAGGTTGTCAGATTCTAGATTTAAATTCAATTTCGTATTTAGTATTTCAAGGGCTTTTTCAATTACTTTTTCTCCATTACTTTCTGTCACTCCGTGCATTCTTATTGTCTCTCGTTTCCTGTGCTGTTTCATTATTTCAATGTCTTTGGCGATAGTTTTGTTTGTTTCTTGTTTTTCTTTTTTTAGCTTCTCGACTTCCTTCGTCAGTTCCTCTATCTTTTGTTGCATTTGATTAATCTGGAGCTTCTCTTGTATGGTTGTTACTAATGTGTTGAGAAATATTTCATCCTTCATGAGTTTCGCAATGGTTTCTTGGATTATAACTTGAATATCACTTAACTGCTCGCGGGTGAACATAATTAGGTTTCGGTAGGTAGCACTGGGTCACTGGGAAAACCAACAGACTTTAGGACCACTTTTATTGTAGCTGTTTAAAATTTGCCTCTGCTAAGCTGTACCTGACACGTCTTACTCGGACGACCGCATGAAAAGAATGAAAGTACAAACGACATTGCGTATGCCATACTCACTTCAATATGCTTCTACATTTGCATATGTTTTTTTGTGAAAAAATGATTTCAAGCGAAGATGAAGATCCTTTTAAGTAGTCGTAGAAAAAGTATGGCATTCTACTCGTGTGTAATTGTTATTACCCACTCATTGAAAATTATACTATACCACCATATATTATACTATTATTTTGAATTTATTATTATACTCTTCGCAAAAACGAAGAGTATATTGTATTTGATCGGCACATTTCTAAAATCGTAAATATCGCTCGTAGAGAAAAAAATTTCATATCATTGTGTTAGTGAACGAATTCTGAAGAACTTTCAAAATGTCCGTCTGTCCGTCCGTCCGACCGTCTGTCCGTCCGTCACGTTTCTTGTAAGCACAATAACTTAAGAAAGAAAAGTCCGATTGTATTGAAATTTGGCTATTAGCTAGTGGAAGAACCCCATTGTTTTTGAAGAAAATCGATAGGTAAATAAAAAAGTTATTAATTATTTAATTTATATATATATATATATATATATATTCTCTTAATTTTTGTCGCTTTTACTTAAATAGAAATCTTGCGAAATGTTATCTCCATAATATATTTTTTTTGTTTATGCATTTTACTAATATATATTTCATAAAAATATATCTAAGGAGTTGAAATATGTATGATTGTCGAAAGATTATCACAGACAATCAATTTTCGTAGCAATATGTGATGATGCAGCGGCTAAAGTTTTGCCTTGCAATTAACGCCAATTTCGATCGGGGGACAACAAATTCCAATCAAACGGTGCGTGAAGTATCTGGGGGTTAACTTGGACAAACGACTGACGTTTAACATACATATTAACGAAACAATACGCAAGGTCTACTCCATGTCCAGGAGTCTGTACCCGCTCCTGGCCAGGGGTAGCGGACTTAACAGGACAAATAAGAAACTATTGTACACGATGGTGATCAGGCCGGCCATCACATACGCGGCGCCGGTGTGGTGCAGCATTCCGGCCACGACAATGCGAAAACTTCGAGTTCTCGAACACAAATTTTTGCGTCTCATTTCTGATTCCGGCAGATACACCTCCCTCAGAGATCTATACGCACGATGTCACGACATAACCCCACTAGCGGCCTACGTCCAAGAAATCTCCCAGAAATTCTACACCTTCAAGCTGGGCGATAGTCCGCTAACCAGCAACATAACTCAAATCAGAATGCATAATGCCCCATTCCAGATCAAACACCCCCTACCATACCAGGCGTTGCCTATCTTCTGGCAACCTTTTCCCTAGCCATACTTTCCTATACCACAACCTACCATTCCCCACCTTTGATCTTTCTTCAACTTTATCTTTCCAATCCTCTCTATTCTTTTTCTGTATGTTCTATTTTTGTTCTTTTTTTTATTCTTTTTGTTCTTTTTGTCACCAAAAATTCTATTTTGGCCGATAAATCTTTAAAAATTCAAACATTTTAAACCCTATTCTCTTTCCACCACATATTCCTGGCGTCAGGGAGACCACCAGGTCGGCAGTTCTCGTACGGGTTTTTTTTCGTTTAGCTTTTCATCCGAGTCAACAGCCAAAATTTATTCAGTGTTACAACCAGCAACTAGTTCTAAGTTTTATATGCATTAGTTTTAGGCCTTTGTGGGCAGCATTATTTTCAAATATATTATTAATTTTAAATCCACGCTAGGTGGGTAGGAATTTTAATTGTTCCTTTTTTTGTCATTGTCGCCAAGCCGAGCCGAACCTACCCCGCTCAGCCCTACAATCACCACGGCGCTGCGCACCGTGGTTGTCTGGCTGGCTCCGAAGCAGGTTTCGGGGAGGCGCATATGTTTATATGAATGTTAATAAATTTTATTTGCTTGCTATTTGTTTGCTTGCCTTGCAATCCAAAGATCGTGTGTTCGAATCCCACACAGGTATTTTTTTTTCATTTATATTTTTTTCATATATTTTTTTTTCACAACAAAGATGGTATCACAAAATTTACGATTTCCAAAAACTAACATTATTTACAAAAAAACTGCTACGAGTATCCTATAGAATGTGTAACATTTATATAAAAAGCTCAGTAAATTGGCGAAGAGTACGTTTTTAGCCCTGATACTAGGAAACAAATATTTCTCATTCTGGACAGCTGGACTGTTTGTCTATTTTCCTGAATAACGTAAGATAAATGCACTGTTTCATAATTAAACTAATTAAAGTAGTATATTATTTACTACTACTATTTATTGTGTTTAATTAAATGAATTAAAATTTGATATTAAAAAAAAAAAACAAAATAAATAGCTTACTTACACGTTGAAAAATCAACGGTGCAAAAGATCATATGTGCTTGCACCAGTTATTTTGGTGTTTTCACAAACATTTAAACCCACAAGGCCTTATGCGAAATGAAAAGTGCTTAAAAAGTAAAATTGCCTGCAAACAGCTTTCTGGGTCTTATATTACGGTTTTCGATGTATTTTTAGGTGTATTTTTAGGTAGATGGTCGCCGACGCGGGCTCGATCTGAAGTTGACTAGAAGGTGGCGCTATGCGCACAGCAGGTCGAAAGCTGGTACTCGTACCGAGCGTATCTTATATTTCATAGTATCGTGGTTTTTAGCTTGTTTTTACTTATTGTCTATCAACTTGCTGAACTTTTGTAGTTTTACTGATCATTTATTATTTTTTTAATTAGTGGAATATCAGTGACGTAGCCAGGGGAGGGGGCGGGACCCCCCGCCGAAATTAATTGACATTTAAATAATTGATAGACATGATATTTAAAATTTATATATTATTAATTTTATTTTCGGTTTTTATTGAAAATTGTTCTGGTTGATTTCAATTTTTTATTTCAGCCAGCCCTGCAAATCGTGGTGTGGTTTCTTGTAAGTTTATTGCAGCCATATTGATAAGGCGGAACCAACAGCGTGCCGATTTGAATCTGGTTTAGTCTTAAGTAACCTGCTACATATGAATATGACGGATGTGATGTGACTGTAAAAACCTAGTTCCTCTTTATAATGAAGCGTTCTGAGATTCCTAAATAACATATTTTTCAAAAAAATAAACAGAACTGAACAAGATGAAAATTGTTTCTTTGTAGTTTATTACAGGGCTGTTCCTAGATGCTTGGTCGCCTGCGTGTGGGACCAACATTAGCGCCCCGCTCATTAAAAAAACAATATGTGATATTATTATACTTGAAATAATTTCGGTTTTTAGCAAAACTATAAATAAACACTCAAAACTCTGAGCGCCAATTCTCGAAAAGAAATGGAGATATTTGAATTCTGTAAAAAGGGTTTATAGGTAGAGCAACTAGCATTTATTCAAAGTGATAGAATTTCATCACCTTCGAGCTGTGGGTCGCCACGCCTCGAAAATATAAATCGACTGAAGGGACATTTAAAGTGCGGAAATTTGAAAGCACATTTAATTTAAAGATTTTTTGGTCATCCCAACTGGAGGACTCTACTCGTACCTGAGTAATACCTTCAAAACGTTCGGATCCCCCCCCCCCCCCCCGAATAAAAATTCTGGCTACGTCACTGGGAATATATACTTTAGGTTTAAAGAGAATACTGTACATTTAATTATTACCTAAAATTGAATCCGCATAGGGGTAGTTTGGGGATGAAAAGTTAGAAAGACACGCACGAGATTTTAATCTTGTTTTGTCCGCAGTTTATTTAGTGTTCCTTCGCCGGTGCTTTTAAGTGACACCCTGTATAGCCAATGTTTAACCAAATACGTCTGGTGGAAAACTATAGCCGCCACTGGCAGTGCAGTAAATGCGCACATTTCTTCTGCAAGATAAAATTTTCCATTGTATGTATTTATAGAATTACTAAGTGGTGAAGCGTGTTACTCTGTCGTGGAATTTTTAAATATATCTTTATCAGCAAATACATTATTATTACCAAATTGCTTCCGTCAATAATAGTAAATATTTACACACTCTTGGCCCTTCGCACATGTCATTGCCAATTTTCGTTAGAACGCACATTTGTTTCATCATATCGAAATTGTTATTCGTACTTTGTTTGCGGGGAGCTAAAACGAAAATAGCAGAACAGGATAATAAAAAGGCCAACGTGTGATAAGCAGTGGGGGCGGGCAAAATTTACTAGAGAAAAATGGGTATAACGTTTTATTCCAATTGCAGAACTTTACACTCCATATTGTCTTCAAAAAATGATAGGAAAAACTTATGCAAATAAATAACACATTTTGGAATTATGATCTCTACAGTTTATGCATTAACATTAAATTTTTGTACAATCTTAAAAATCACAAAAATTATATTAGTCCAGTGTTTCGGACAATATCGATTTTGATGAAAATTTGTAATTAAGCTTATCTAACCCTCCTCTTCAAAAGTTATATGTTGTGTGCTTTTGTTTTTGGGGGTGAAAACTACCCCTTCTGAGAAATAATTTAAAAACATAGATTTATACGTTACATAGATTAAAATCATGTTTAAATATGTAGAATAAACATTGTTTCATGTCCTGAAATACAATTTATGATGTGTTACGTTTCAACCCTTTAAGACCACCTCTCATGACGAAATATTCAAAAAAATTAGTTTTCAACAGCTTGAAATGTTTTAGTGGTGCATTTATAATGAATTAAAAAAAGTTTTATTACTGAAAATCTATGGATCATCAGAAGAACTATCATCACTACCCAAGCAGCATTCAAACTGGCATCTGAGGCATCGGAACTTTAATATAGTCGACTTGACATAACTGTTACTAATTTTGCGACTTCAGGGTAATATTCACTTTGTGGTATGCATTTGTAGTGACAATTAAGTAGATTCTACTGAATTTAGGCACTGTATAGTTATAACACTTTCAAGTAACTGCTGGAGAATCTGCAACGTCGCGGATACTACTCTGCATTACTTTGAAGCATCCTCAACTGCAAAGTGAAAATTGGTAGTAATGCCGACTGTACAGCTTTACCAAAGGACCACTTGAAAGTAGTCTAACTTATTAGTGACATCTCGAGTAAAAATGAGGTTATTTCTACGAACATAGGGGCTTTGAAGTTATCTTTACTACTCCCCACTAATTGAAAATGACTTAAAAGTTACATATACCTTGAAAATCTACTATAGAGTAATATTAACTTTTAAGACAATTTATATAATTATTGGCATTGAATAAAATGGCGGCATCTGAAATGCTCAGTGAAAGCGAAATAAAGTTTATCAGCACTCATCCACGTTTTATAGAAAACTGAAGAAACAGTTAAACAGTAGTAGAGAAATAGTGATTCTTCGGAATATGATGCAAACATGAAAGATTATTTCGCCACAGCAAAACCATCATCTTTGGCAACAAGTGCAAAAGTGCTCCCATCAACACAAGCAGAAGAGTAATCGAAAACTATAACAGTTGTAGTGATTAATGATACTGTGCACTGCTCGAAAATTACAACTTGTCTTTAACACACAGATTGACCCATAGTTCAGTTAGTGATCCACTGAGCATATTAAATGAATTTGCCGATTAAAAACCCCAAATTTAATAAATATTGTGTCGATGGGGAACGGACAATGTCGGTATAACGGCATAAGACATTATTTATGTACAATAAATTGAATTGAATGAAATTAAATGTAAACTGATCACTAAATAAATATGAAAACTTATGTATTTTTTCCATTATTACACACCTTACGTTAATAAATATATTTATCCAACACTTTCATATAAAGTGATCTTTATTGATAAGATTTTGAAGGTATAAAGTGACCCATAAGTCACTAGTGAGATAAAGTAGTAAGCTAAAGCGAGGTAAAGTGATTTAGTCACTAAGGAGTAATTTTAATATAAAATAAATTCCAAGGAATTTATTTATTGTCTCCATTATATGGAAAATTAACAAAACAAAGAATCCATGCACTAACACTTATTTATATTTATGTTAACATATTCGATTTTTCACAAAGAAAACTGCTCTTCTGTACACAATTTTTCTCTATATTAGTAACGACGTCTGTATTGCCTGAGTCGTTGTGCTGCTCTCCCTGATTTTTTTTTAGCAATAACAATATTGCTGAGACTGAATCTTCCAAATAACCCACCGTGACGTTTAAGGGTGGTAATGTCACCCCCAGCATTGGCCAAAAGATTTGATGAGGAACGGCGCATGCTATATGGCCAGTATACAAAGCTGCATCTGGCAGTTGCAAATAATCAGCTACAATTCTTGGAATTTTTTAGAGCTTATTTAATCCAACGCATTGGATAGTGCACTTTCCCTTTTGAAAATTTACGAAAAATCTTTTGTGAGACACACTTTGCGGTCTTAAAGACACATATTTCCTAATTGAATCAAGTGAGTTTACCGAAAATCCTTCAGATAAAACTGTGAATTTATTTGTCTTGGTATCTGGTATGGATATATACAGATATTATTCTTTATCTCTTATATCTTCGACGCTTAAGAAGGTCAGTTCACCGCAACGGCAGGCACCGTAAACTCCCAATATCAATGCAACCTAAAAAACCCCAACAATTAAATAAGTACACAAAAGTAAGATCATAATAAACACCTACCTCTGACATAAGATGCTCACCGTCTGGGGCATCAAATATTGTTCGATATGTGCTCTTTCCAAATAATATCTTTCTAATAATATCAGATAATAAAAAGTACTTGTAAAAGTATAAAATTATTTTTAATCCACATATTCCTATCACACACAGTGACAGTGACACTTTAACAGTTATTACTGCGTTGCCAATTAAAAAAGAAAATTACCTATATCGATTCTGCCAATTCTACCAACATGAAAATAAGTTGGTAGCAACAGTTACTAAGATCTTATAGCGTCATTGGTCCCATTTGCTACATCTAGGTAAATATAACTACACAGTGAAATGTTGTAGTTCCCGTCACCACTTTTAAAGTAACAACAACTATAACGTTGGTGGCATCTGCTACTTTATAGTAAATGTAACTTGTAGGGAAATAATTTTGCAATTAAAATCGTCATTTTTCTGTTGTTGAATGAAGACGCCATATTGACACAGATAAAAATATAATTCAATAAAAAATTTCTTTTTATTATAGTCATTTACAAATATGTTTTCTAAATAGATTATTACTTTATAATATATAAAATTTAAAAAAAAACGTTTTCCATAAAAAATTTTGCAGTTTTGCTTGTGCACATAATTTTTGCAAAAATTTTTTTTTCCGAAAAAACCATTTTCTCGAGGGGGCGTCTTTTTTATCGAAGCATCATGATAACATTTTACAGAAAACAAGTGATGGTTTTAATATCCACACCCAGGGTAAATGCAAAACATCATGATTTATAATATATGCTTATGCATGTTGTATATAATCACCTTAACTTGGACCTTGGACATATCATGTGCTCAAACTCAGTAAGTCATTAATTTGCTATTCGAATAACAAAGAGCCAAATATATAGTTTGTGCTCTCATTTCGGTCAGCTGAGCTGTTCCAAAAGTTAGTCATTTCTACTACTTGGTTACATCCCGTTTACGTAATAACCTAGTTCTCGACACGGTAACGGTAGAAGTACCGGAATAGTAGTTTTCCACGTAATTATTATTCCCCATTTTGGTGAATACTTGGTAGAAGGATGGTTCCCATTACGTAACAGTCCTTAGTTGCGGAAACCTTTAAAGATCCCCTAATGATAACTATTACGTAGAAACTACTAAAATTGCTGCTTGGGTATCTACCTCCTTCTCTTGGTCTGTAATTGGAGGACAATGTTGACAGTTGTCACCGAAGCATGTTCCGCATATTGCGTTACAAAAAAATCCAACTTTTCGGCAGTTACAAGCTCCGCCGCATCCTTTTTTGCAAAATATCATTTTGAGGAGTTCTTTCGATACAGGCATATCCAGCATTTAGATTGGTTGTAAAAATCCTTCATTATTAATCCATCCCAAATTAGTTGGACGAATATTTTTGTTCCCAAGCCACATCTGGGTTTGTAAATAAACCCTCTTAATGTGCTCATTCAGAGCCATGGGCGCAGCCAGGGGGGGAGCCATGCCCCCCCCCCAGCCATCTTCCATTGGCCAAAAAATAAAGACACATAATCTCTATCAGTGCAAAGCAGTATCGAAATTATCCCTTGAAATAAATATTTTGTAATTAATGCCAATATTATTCTAGTAGAAGAATCTACTACTCATCCTTTGGGGAGACCGGTGTAATCAGAGCTGTCGGAACAAGGGATGGTTATCTCACAGCACTGTTTTTAGTGGTAGCCTTAATAAAGGAATCATAGCGCATCTGCTCGAAAAACGCTGATTTTTTTTAACTCAATTTTTTTTAACTGTAGGGTATCTCCTTAGCAGCTCCGTACAGTAACATTGTGTGTGTGTCGTGTATGAGGATATACTTATACATATACAGATACAGGCATATGTGTTTACATGTGTTTATAAATGCCCCAAAATTTTCGAGAATAAAACAATTTACATGCTCCCAAAATTTCACCGAAAGTTAGTTTTTCAACGATAACTTACTTCATTTTTAAGCTATACAATCACTCCAAAAACCATTTTGCAGTGAATTTTAAGGTCACAAGGCATGTAAAGTTGAACTTCCTTGAACCCTTGAGATTATTGAGTTTAAAGGGCTCGGGGAAGGTGCTCCTCGCACTCAAATGCAAACTTAGAACGGTGTTATCTCAATTAACTTTTATCCTAGAGAAATTTAAAAAAAAATAATACAATTTTCAGCAAAAGAAAAACTTTTGTACTCTATATTTTTTACGTATCTTCTTTAGTTTTAGAATTATTGTAAAAAAATTAAAATTTTTTAAGAAATTTCAAAAATCATTTCAAATTTGAATCAAACTTTTTTTTCAAATCTAGGCATCCTAAACCGATCAAACTTCTAGAACATATTGTTAGTACTTAAATAAAGTAAATTGTAAATGAATTTCGTTCAATTTCAATTCTTGCGGTGAAGCCATTGGTTTTATTGCTGATTTTTCCTCCGACGAAACGACACAACCATTTTATTTTCATCATAACTCCGTTAGTTTTTATGCTACCGACTTTTACCAAAGCTCATTTTAAAGGTCTCTTCACGTACTTTTAAAAATGTCTTAAATGTTTTCCTCCAAAAGTTTTCCGTTTTTCCATTATCTAACGTTGAAAGGTTCGAATTCAGATTTTGGCGAACAAAAGTCACCTTCAATTAGTCAAACTCAACATCTACAGAAATAACAAAAAAAAACAATCGATTTTTTATTTTATAAGCTTCATTTTTGCTTATAATAATTTTTGTGATAAAACGTAAGGTTTTCGAGTTGTTGCGAAAAGTCGTTCTAAAACATGCATTTTTTAGATGAAAAATCATTTTCAACCAAAAAGTATTGACTCATCGAAAAAATTTTATAGAACATTTTTTGCTTAGAATTTATTCACCCCAGGGTAAAAGGACACATCGGCACTATATAACTTTTGTTCTTTGTACTATTTCCTATTTACTGTCCAAATTTGACGTCAATCGGTTTTTCCCGAAAGAATTCTGAGCGAAAAACCGTCAAGCACTGGACTTTATTAGACAGAGAATGTAAGTAGGTACCTAAGTAAATATTTTTTTATTTCTATTTACGCGACAAGCTTTTAAGACGACTTATTTTATTTTTTTGGTTTCAGTACACCGAAATAATAATAGAAGCTTATTTAAAAAAAAATTACATATAATTTTATTTTTTAATTTTTAATTATTTTATTATTATTAGTTTTCAATTCATTGCATCGTCCTTACTTAAAAGTACCAGATCCTCCGCCATTTCTTAGAACGTAACGTCTGAGTGAATACACTATCTGATCAAATTATAGTTTAAAAAACGCACTTGTTGGTACCATATTATTGTATTGCCACTTGTATATGTGTATGCAAAATTCCAGCTCAATTGAAGTGGTTCAAAATTGACTTGCAAGATTTGGCCTAAACATACTAACTAACTAACATACAAACAGGTGAAGTTACATAATAGTTTGTAATAAATTGAACTTTTTGCAAATTCGAATTACAATTGCTTAAAAATACGGAATCTTAATTCACTTGTGGAACAAATATTTAACAGATTGGGTTTTTTTTTATTATAATGGCATTAGGGCAATTGACCCAAAGTTAGGCACTAAATTGTCACATATGTTAACACTAATTTAATTCTAACCTATTCGGCGCGATAAAATCACTCAGCACAAGAGGATAAAGACAAGGACACACGCTTTAGCCCAGTCGATGAAAAACAAATTGCAAAATGAATAATTTTTTTTTTATGAGTTCGTGAAAATGTATAGAATAATATCTCGAATAGTTTACATTTCGCTCGGATGCAGAACATAAAAAAAAAGTGAAAAAGAAATTTTTTTTCGTCCATTTTTTCAAAATTTTGAAATTAAATCAAGCTATAAATAAATAAAAAGGACAGATGGATAGATCATGTATTTATGAACAAAAAATGTCCTAACAAAATTTATCGCTAAAGCCACGGTATTCCCGGAAAAAAAATAGTCAAGTTACGTTATAACTCGGAGCGAGATGTGACACCGACGCACTCAATTACATATATAGTAGAGTAAAATCTGGAAGTAAAGTCGCTTAGTTTTCGAGAAAAAAAAAACCGGCGTAGAACCAAACCAGACTTAGTGGGATTCTTTAGTAAGATAATCGTGTACACGAAATCATTTTTTACGACATTTTTTGGTGGTCGAGACCTTTTTTATTTCGGAAAAACTCAAAAAAAAATAGATTTTTAATGAAATATGTTTTTTAACGTCTCCACCGCTATATCTCTGAAAATATTTGTGCTATCAAGCTATTTTTTTTTTTGGATTAAAGTAGACACAATAGCGCTTCGAACAACGTCCCACGTGAACCCGATTTATTTTTTTTTAAGTTGGTAAAATAATAGGAAACTCAAACTTGTTATTTTCAGTAGCGTAATTTTAGGCAATCGAGAAAAAAATTTATTTATGAAAATTTGTATATACATGCTGAATATAAATCGAAGCCAATAGTTGAAAAAAGTTTTTAGGATAAAAATTTTTCAAGTTCCGTTGATAGTATTGAGTCAGCGATTTTTTTTAACGGGCCAAAGTCATATTCTTGCGCGCTCGGCTGTAGCAAGCCTGCCGACTGCAACGATCTGACGGTTCCGGTCGGGGTGTGTGTAGTAGTTTAACTTATATCAATAGGTACAAAACCAGTAGTGATCAAAAGATCTAGGGGATCAATATTATTGTTCAATATTTCATATATTGTACAGTAGTATTGATCATATGTTGTTAATATTAAGAAATTGTACAAAAAATATTAAATAGTCTCCTTTTAATAATAGAAAGACGTAGGTAGATATAAATGCCTAATCTATAAATATCAATCAGTGTTACTAACTACCCATCTAATTAGTAAGTTTTTTAGACATTTTTAAATGAATGAAAGTAAAAACGTACGCATAAAATGAGTTTTATTGTTGAAATAAATTTTCTATTTGAATAGATAAATATGTAGTATGTAGTTTATTAGGCCCTACATTAATAGCATTCTAATTCGTTCATATCTGCCTGGAAATCTTTAATAATGTTGTTACAGGAACGACATTTGCACTCGTTGCAACATTTTAGGCCTTCCTTAAAACAAGCACATTTTCGATTGTCACAATTTTTATCCGAACAATGAATACTTAATGATTTTCGACAACCGCCATTTCTACGCGACTAATCTGACCAACCCTGCAATCCTGCGTACTACAGTACCTAGAGGTAAAAAATATGCAAAACTTCGGAAAAATGTCATATTGAACGGATTTCGTTCATTTTTGGCAGTATAATAGTAAACGCTTCACAGAAAAGTTTCCCCCTCAAGGTATGGCACTTAAAAAATATATATATTTATTGGAGCTGAAGTAGAATCAAATTTTAAGAAGAAAAGGTTCTATGCAATTTTTCACATAAATTGATAGTTTTTAAGTTATAATGACTTCAAAATTGCGATTTTAGCTTAAAAAAAAGGTATTTCCAAACGGCTTTCGTCAAGTATCTCGAAAAGTATTACTTTATCGAAAAAATGTTGCAGACAAATTACAGAAAGCACAAACTGGGAATTAATTATATTTTTTGTTTATTGATGTAGGATTAATAATTTCGGAGATATTTAAGTTTACATTTGGCATCCAAGTGTTCAAAAGATAATTATTTAGAGTGAGAGTTAAATATCGCAGAAACTGTGACACCTACGTCAAAGGTGCTAATAGGTAGAATATTATGTTATTAATTAAGCTTTCAACTGTTTTTTAATTTGTTTCTGTAGCGTAAAAAACAAAGAAGTTATGACCGAAGCAATGTGCGTCTACACATTTTTTTAATAACAACGTCGTCATTTTGTTACTGTAATTAGCCAGTAATTAAAAAAAGGAATTTCAAACACTGTTCCTCATTAATATATAGCATGACGTAGATGCTCAAATTTTTTGGTTTGTATACAGCACTTGCTTTAGAAAAAAAATGCAGTTTAAACTATAAAGGTATTTTCGATCGTATTTTTTTTTCCTTTTCCAAATATCTCAATAAATATTAGTTTTATTGAAAAACCAAAAATAAAGCTCATAAGCTGATAATGAATTTAGCTTGTTAATTTATTTACATAGATTTAATAGTTTCGGAGATATGAAAGTTTACAAATGGCGTCCGAACGTTTATAAGACGAAAAATGCAGTTTAAATGTTAAATATTTCAGAAATTGTGACACATACGTCACGCATGCTAAGAAATGAAATTAAAGACAATTAATTGCGATTTCAAATTATTTTTTACTCGTTCCTGTAGCATAAGAAATAAAGAAGTTATGACGGGAAAATGTGCGACTTTTTTTATATAAAAAGGTCGCCATTTTGTTAATCTAATTAGCCAGTAATTTAGAAAAATTATCTCAAATACAGTTTTTCGTTAAGATGTAGCATTACCTAGATGGTTAAATTTTTTTGCTCATTTAAAGCACTTGCTTTAGAAAAAAGTATATAAACTTAAATATCTCCGAAATTATTAATCCTACATCAATAAACAAAAAATATAATTAATTCCCAGTTTGTACTTTCTGTAATTGGTCTGTAACATTTTTTCGATAAAGTAATACTTTTCGAGAAACTTGACGAAAGCCGTTTGTAATACCTTTTTTTTTAAGCTAAAATCGCAATTTTGAAGTCGTTATAACTTGAAATCTATCAATTTATGTGAAAAATTGCATAGAACCTTTTCTTCTTAAAATTTGATTCTATTTCAGCTCCAATAACCATATATATTTTTTAAGTGCCACCCCCTGAGAGGGGGTGGAATCCACCCCCTATAAATTAGCAAGCCCCTGCACAATATAGAAACTTTTCTGTGGATCATTTACTATTATACTGCCAAAAATGAACGAAATCCGTTCAATATGACATTATTCCGAAGTTAAAACCTCTAGTTACTGTAACTAGCATGCGAGATGTATTAATTGCGTCCCAATTTCGCATTTAGCGCTGAAAAAGAAAATCGCTGTTGCCAAACGATACACTTTAGGAAAAAATTTATTGTTTCAAAAACTTTTGTGATTATTAGGCTTTATTTTCTTCGCTGCATGTATCTAAATATTTTCAAAAATAAAAAAGTTTGTCGATTGGTGAAGATTTCAATACATAAAATATATATTTTTAGTTTATCTGATTTTTAGAGAAATGAAAGTGCAAATTGTACCCAAACCGTTTATATTGGTAAAAGCGCTACAGTGTGACCTTTAATTTGATACAAAACAAATTTCGGTACCTTTAATAGTTTTAAAGTACGTAAACGAAAAAAAACAATTTTCTTTAATAACACATTTTTTTCACTTTTTATTGATTTAAAAAGTTCCAGACCACAAAAAAATGTCGTAAAATATGATTTCATATGCCCGGTGACATACTCAAAGGAACCTAACATGTTTGACCCGGTTCTACGCCAAAAAAAAAACGACACGATAGACTTACGAAATCGCTGCTCTATATGTATAGTTTCAACGACTTTACCGACCGCATAAAACAATTATTTTTCCGCTTAACTCGCTCTAACTCAAAAACGGCACAATGGATTACTCTCAAATTTTTATCGTGTTATCACTATATATTTGTTAACATAATATGTTAATATGTAGGTCAAATTTTAATAAGTGTAGAAAGCATTCATTATTTTTTTTATCTAAGGCTAGTTCGAAAATTTGCATTCTCAAATGTAACATGCGGGAAACTTTTTTATCTTTCGAAATAGACACCAAGTGTATGGAGAAGTAACGAATATAAAAGATGGACGTAATTTTTTTATTTGAAACTTTTTTTTCTAAAATTAGCAGTTTTCGAGAAAATTGTAACGAGTGATTGTTGGCCAGGTAGTGCAATTAATTACTATTAGATGTCCACGTTTTTTATGATCTCTGGATCATTAAATAGGTTTTGCATGTATTCCCACTTCAATCTCCTTCACGGTTGGAATTTCGACATAGCCTTAGAAAAAAAAATTAGTTAAGCGGAAAAATAATTGTTTTATGAGGTCGGTTAAGTCGTTGAAATTATACATACCTAATCCAGGACTTGCCGACACTGTATATATTATCACTCCCGAACTCCATCGTCGCAATAAAAAATATAGAAAAAATAAAGGCCCTTCAAAAAAATTCTTTGTTCATTGAGAACTGTTAAAAAATATGTACACCTTTATGATTATTATGGTTTATTAAGTTGTAGCAACGTGGATTCAAAAAAAAGTACATCACATTTTAATTTCGTTGCTGATGATTTTCTTGATAAATATATATATTGGAGGCTGTAACTTGCCGAGAAATTGATCCATTGGAGAAAATAAGATATCACTATTTTGGAAAAAATGTATACTTTTCGAATGTTCATACACAAATTTGTTTACTTGTATGCATTTTTTAGATCATTATAAGAATTTGCGATTTTCACGATCTTATCCTTATAACTATGAAAATATCTTTGTTTGATATGTTTTGAATATAAATTCTGTAACTTTTACAATACATTAACAAATGTATAAAGAATCCATTGGATATAGCTGAAATGTGGATATGTGTAATATATACAATACAGTAAAGGCACGCAAAAATTCATTCGAGCGATTCAGCGGCTATGTGTGGTGTCTGTGTATGCGTTCATAATTATATATTTTCCCTCCATACTCACTATTTGTCCTCCTATTCACTAAGAAAAATGTTAAAAATGTGTAATCAGAAAGAGAAAAAAGCTTTATATTACTCGTTAGAATAGCTAAGAATTTTTAAAGGTTCCATAGTATGCAATTAACCGTGCGCTCAGGCCTGTAGCTAATGCTTTAAAGGTGGGCAAACAATTTTTCAGAGGGGGGCCGTGAGCCAAAAATTCCTTTTTTCCATTTAAAAATAGCTACCTCATTATTTTCTGCGGTCACCGTAGGTCGGGCGAAAATTATTCCAGGACGGGCTACACTTTTTTTTATGTTCTGCATCCGAGCGGAATGTAAACTTTTCAGGATATTATTCTATACACTTTCACGAACTCATTAAAAAAGCTTATTCATTTTACAAGTTGGGGCGAGCGTAGAGGCGACTTCAATGTGAATATCAGTCGATATTCCGTTGAAACAACATCGAGCGCGGTTAGTACTTGGATGGGCTCCCATCTTGGGAAATACAGCGTTCTCGTCCCACCTTCTAGAGGCTTGTATATCAGTGTATACTCGGAAGTCACGTAATTTCAGACGAGGATTACGTAGTGGATATATCATCCTTCGGAGGGGATGTAAAGCAGGCGGTCCCTTGTCTATTAAATGTTAGGCAAGTAAAAGATCCCTACTCTTCTTAAGGGAAGAGGTTCGGCAAAATTTCCAGGTTGGGGGTAGCTCGTCTCCTGGCGTCGGTGATAGGCCCTGGTAGCGGAAATAGGCCGACGTTAAACAGTTAAAAAAAAAAAAAAATTTTACAAGTTTCTGTAGGTTTCACTATAAAATGTTCTCTGTCGTCTGGTTACGATTATTATAACAATCGTAAGTAACCTTTTCTTTTGATCTTGGATCAAGTTGAACTTGGACTGAATTTAGTTGGTACAGGATAGGATTTTGCAGAGTGAGAGGGAAATATGCGTTTATTTTCGATTTATTATAAATATTTAAGAAATCATAACAAAAGCCCATTATTCCGCAACGGAACATAGGGCGTCCACAAGTCGTCTCCATCTAACCCGATTATTCGTCATTAACTTGATTTCTCTCCAGGATTTGCCCAAGGCTCGTGCCTCTTCGAAAATTGTTCTTCTCCAGGTTATCTTTGGGCGGCCCCTACCGCGTGAGCCTTGGGGGTTCCACTCAATGGCTTGTCGTGGGATGTCATTTACCGGTTTTCTGAGAGTATGGCCCAGCCACCCCCATTTTTTTTTCTGTATTTCTTTTTCAACCGGCCTCTGGTCAGATATTCTCCAGAGTTCTGTGTTGGTGATCTGATCCGGTCAGTAAATATGTAATATTCTGCGCAGGCACCTGTTTTTAAAGGCCTGAATTTTTCTTGTAACTGTTTTTGTTACCTTCCAGGTTTCACATCTTTATAGCAGCAGAACCGATTTAACATTGGAGTTGAAGATACGAATTTTTGTTTTCTTGGAATATTTTCTGGATTTCCAGATGTTTTTAAGCATTCCAAATGTCTTTCTTGCTTTTTGTATGCTCTCTTCAACATCACGGTCGGTGCCACCATCTTTGTCTATTATACTGCCTAGGTAAATAAATTCTGGGCTGTTCGTTTATGCATATGGGGTCGGTGTTTCGAGTATTCAAGCGTAGTTGTTTCGTTTTATTTATATTAACATTTAGTCCCACCTGGTTTCGAGTTTTAATTTTTCAACTTTTTGTCTCATATCTTCCAGCGTGTGGGATAACATACATGTATCGTCCGCATAGTCTAGTTCTTCTAATCGCCCATTGAGCCCCCACCTTATCCATCTAGGAGTATCAGTTGCCTTGCGTAATGCGTAATTTGTGGTCCAGTACAATATTAAAAAGCAGGGGAGAGAGGACACATCCTTGCTTGACTCCGTTGTTTACTGGAATATCCCCACTTTCTCTCCCTCCATGTAAGATTCTGCAGAAAGAGTTCACGTAAAGGCCTTTGATAATTCGGATTTTTTTATCTGGCACTCCTTTTTCTCTAAGGATGCTCCAGATTGCTGAGTGGTTTAGGGTATCGAAGGCACGTTCGAAATCTATAAATACCAGATAGAGAGGGTGATCGGAATTCGTTGGAGTTATCAGTTATTATACGCAGTGTGTTAATATGGTCTATACAAGATCGATTCTTGTTTAAAAAATCATAAATGGTATAATCTTTAAAATAGTTTCAGGTACTTCCTATTGCACTAAGAAATACAGCCACGTACAGTTTTTATCATAAATTTTGTATATAGTTAAAATGTCATACCTACTCTAATAATGAAATTAGGGACTATTTTCATTGACAGACTACGATATTCAAGTACAACAGAAATTTACAATAAAAAAATATATAGTTGTATTCGTTAGAACAATAGCAAGTATATAAAACAGTTTTAATGATTATGCTATGTTTGGTTTTTCAAATATTTGTAATAAATCGAAGATAAACGCATATTTCCCTCTCACTCTGCAAAATCCTATCCCTAATGTTATTTTTGCGTGAGTTTAGCAGCTAGCTACGCCACTGGTTTGATGTAATATTTGTAAATCATCATTATTGCTTTAATTAGAGCATTATATTTTCTCAAAGTAGAACTTTATCCAACTTAAAGGCTTGGAGTTTATTCGGAACATAAAATCATCTCAGCAAATTAGTGTTTTAAATAATACCTAATCGCAGAACAGAAATACAGGAGAAAAGACCTTATAATATAGAGAGCACTTTTGCCTTAATCCCATTAGATGCTAAGCTCCTTAGACTGGCGTTAACTGTTTATACCTTTCCGACTTCCAAGTGAAGGAATTTTAATTAACTAATTATTGAGTTAGCTAGGCTTTTCGGTAATCCATCAGGATATAAGGGGGGTTAAAATATACTCAGTGCCGTTGAAGTAGAGTCGAGAATAAAATATCTAAACTTTGAGAATAGTCTGCACAAAGGCTTATCATTATCCCGCAAACAGCGGCAGATGGGGTAGGCTAAACGGGTCCGGGAAAGCATCAGCACCGGCGCGACCCGTTTTGCTAAAACAGTAAAAAAAATAAGATTTTTCTCAATACTCAATAAACGCTAGCTCGTATAAAATACGTGAAATATACGATGTATAAAAATGTTTTTGGTATAGTAAGGCCCACATGTAATTCAGCGATATAAAAAAGCTCGCAAGAAAGCGTAAAGGACATCGACCGCTTTTGGTAGTATACCGCCCACCACGGTCCACGTTGACAACATAGTTTATTCCAACCTATCATCATTCCGGCAGAGAGAATTTCAACCAATTATATTCAGTGGGAATGGCCTACATTTTTATTAGGAAATATGTAACCATTTTTTTGTGATGATAATAAAAGAAGCCGAACACTTTTATAGCCTTTTATGTAAATAGACATACGGTTTTTTGCGAGCTTTTTTTTATCGCTGGATTATCTATGGGCCCTACTATACAACGTGATGTACCATGATATGCGGAAAATTTAACAGTAGATTGTCCCCACCGAAAGGAGTTAAAAAAATGGAAAATTGAAAAAAAATTACCAAAAAAATGACCTTATTTTTTTTGTAGAAATGCGCCGCCAATGACTTTAACTAATCTAACGTAACGCCGTACAACCATATCACTTTATGAGACTTGGGATTGACACTACTGACAGCAAAGCTGGATAAGATGGAAGTGACTTTTTGGTTTTAATCAAATCACACTACAAAAATAGGGAAATAAATCGAAATAAATCGAAGACATTGACCCCATGCTGAAACGACAAGCAGATGTACCAGATATTTAGTTAGACCGGTCAATGACACGGCGGTGTCCCTATTGTTCGACCGAAAACAAAAAACGCGGCTCTCGATGCAGCGGCAGGGAGCCAGCCTTGTCGGCATGCTTTGAACTCATTCGTAAAAGTGAACTAGTCCGCTGGAATTCCAATTATCTTAAGTCGTACCGACAATGTTGGCTCCCTGCCGCTGGATCGTGTGTTTTGATCTCGCCGGCCGGCTTCACTTTTTATACCAATTAAGGAAATGTAAACAACTCGAATACGTTCTTTCACAAGTAAGTTCGTCGACCTATTCAGGAGTAGGTAGGGACTTACTCAACATCAGTAGTGTATCTTCGCAAATTTACTAATAATTTAATATACTAAATTATCTCTAAAATTTTGCAGGGGCTTTCCCACATTGAAGACTAGTACAACATTTTATTTTCCGCATTTCTTGATAGATCACGCTGTATAATAATTATACATTTATGATGTAAGTACTACACTTAATATCACACGATGTCCGCCGGACGTTCATTTTATATCCATGTAATGCACTGAAGTCCATGGGCATAAATTGGACGTTTATCATCGGATTTACTATGAAATTGTACGGAATTGACGTCCTCTGAATGTCTATTTTATGTACGGGAAGTATGTATATTATTAGTCCATATAGGGACAGTAGATGGACGCCCATTTCGTGTCCAGTGGCGGCTGGTGAAATTTCAATATTTTTTTTCTCGTCTGTGGCGCATGGGACCCATACGAAATATGGGAAATAACATCTAGAGAAGCACTTCTCTAATGACCCCTAAAAAATTTTGAAAAAGCAGTTAGCGAAAAAATTTTTGAAAATTCGGTAGCCTCCCCTGGGTCTAGGGACTCCTGTTTATTTTATTTTTTTTTGTCATATGCATTTGACTTTTCATAAAAAATACAACAATACAAAGAGTATCTCTTACAGCTAATGGAAACAAGCAAATCCATTTAGTTTATATGTCTATCGCTCTCGTTAGAAGCAGGGGCGGCGGCTTAAGGGCCGGGCAACCCGGGGCGCCGGCTCGGAGGGGCGCCAAACTGAGGGCAAAAATTGTTAATTTTTTTTTAATATACCTTTTTTAATTTAATAATAGTTTTCGTTGGATAATAATATCAAATAATATCAGAATATATATCGGTTATAATAATGTAATAATGTAGAACAGTCGAATAACAATAAAACCGTCTAAATAATTCAAGAATGTAACGGAAATATCTTTGTTTAGCTATGAGACACCTTACTACTCATACCTCAAGCTTCCTGCCCTATTATTAACTGACACGGAGTCGATCATTAAAGATTTCGCATAAATGAAGGCAGGCAACGTGCACTTTCATTCATAAAAAAATCAGAATATTCAGAAAATTGTTATACCAACATTAGCTGTATGTATTTCATATCTTACATAATTTACTGTTAATAATAAATAAAAAATGGCAATTTGTTTTGTGTGAAATATTGAAACAATAAAGAAGAACCTTCCTGTAAGTAAACTTGTGTTGGAGATCCTCTCATTATAATATCGTTCAGATGGCGTAGACAAAGAAATTTATACTTATTATAAATTAATTATTATTAATAATATGTTGTAAACGCACATTGATGTGTAAACATAAATTACTTGAGCAGTGCCCTGGAGAAAATACGGACCAGGTGGGAAAAAATTTTTTGATGAGCGGGGGGAAAATCCGAAAAGAATTTTTTTGATGAATGGAGAGGAGAAATCCAAAAAAAAATTTCAACATTTCAAACGCCCCCCCCCCAAACAAGCTCGGGCTCTCAAAACGAGCCCGGGTCCAGAGGAATCACACCCCCACTCTCGACAGGCCTGTACTTGAGAATGGTTTATTGAAATGCAACAAGAACATCTTTTTATTTTTAGTGATTATAAAAATAATTTTTTTATAATAATTTTTATAAATATGTAAAAATAAAAAAGTTGGGGGTAAAATATTGGTAGCCACCCCTTTAAACTACCCCAAAGTGGTCGGAAGACATTACAGAAAAACTGAAATTTATATTCCCCCTTTAAAGGGGGAATTATCTATTTATTTTATTTTTGGATGTACTATGAGCTACATAAATATCCAGAGAAAATTTTGGACCACTGTGAATACACGGTTACGTTACTTCGTGTCTTAAGTTAAAAGTAGAGTGATCGCGGGGTCCGAAAGGATATCCTTACACTTTAGTACGTAGTACGTCCGTGAAATTTCTGTGATGATCTCAGGAATGGGCGCCAAAAAATACTCCCGCCCGGGTGGAAAATTTACCTTGAGCCGCCCCTGGTTAGAAGATGTCGCAATGTCGCAGTAATACACATTTGTTATTTTTAACCCCCCACAAAATTGTGGGAGGTGGTCCAAAATCGAAAATTGAGATATTACATCAGATCTGTACGTTATGATGTCCAGTGGCGGAGCGTTCCTGTTACGGGCCTGGGTTCGAATGGTTTTCCGCGGGTCCCCAATCAAATTTTTCTTGCGGGCCTTTTGAGGAGCCCCTGTAAAACATGGTTTTTGCTTATTTGACTACTAAATATATTGTAACGTGTTTCCACCCTTAGGAAACTACCCCTTGCAAAATCCGTGGGTTCCAAAAATTATAACAAGAGATTGTCCACTAACACACTTTATTAAATATTTACTGGATACTTCACAATACTATTGTTAATTTAAATACACTTTACTGACTAAAAATCACAATGTTTATTACTTTGTTTATCTTTGAACTCTTAACCTCACTTTCTATACTTTCTCCACTTTCTGAACTTCTGAACTACCCGCCGAGAATGCGATCGGTCTTTTATACCTAAAAATGACAGATCTCGATTGTTCTGTGATGACGCCACCATTCTCTCGATAATTCCAGATGTCACTTTGGAATCTTCTGGTAGGTTCTTTTTCGAGTAGGTGCAAATACACTACATTCATTCAGACATTCGATCTGTTGAAGTCTGCCTACTTTTTAGTAACATAACCTTAAATTTTAAGGGGTGCAACATATTACACTGCCCCCTCCTTAAGCCTGAACGTCCCGGTCAGGCAATTCATCCTCTTTCACATACTTCGCCAGTCTATCCAAGTGTACGATCTTCATCTTGGACTTTTTGTTTCGTTGAATACGATAGACGACATCATTAATTCGGGTAATAACAGTGTACGGTCCATCCCAAGGAGGTTGAAATTTCGGGGGTCTCCATTCCTTCCGCTGTGGGTTGTACAGCCAAACCAGATCCCCCACCTTGAATCCCCCTGTACTGGCATTCTGATCATAACGGGCCTTCAAGCGGTTACTAGTTCTGTTCATCTGCTCTTGATCATTCTTTGGCTGTTCTCGACTTCCATTCCTGTAGTTGCTCATCGAAAATGGTTCTCCACGGGCAGCACAATTTTTACACTTGTGACACCAGGCCTTCACATCCTGGCGACTATTAACCCAATAGAACTGTTCCCGTGCTCTACTCAATGTCTTGTTTATGCCGAAGTGTCTGCTGGACGTTTCATTATGTGCTTCCTGGAGTACTTCTGGTACACGACACCTGGGAATCACTAGACGCATGGCAACCTGCTTCCCATCTGGGCTTTCCCATGCTCTCCTCAAAAGCCCATCTACGACCGTAAGTGAATCCCATTGTGACCATAAAGCCTTCAGCCCCACTTCTTTGTTGGAAACATCCTTCCATGCTGGATGCGTTCCCTCTTCTTTTGCTCTCAACATGGGTCCGATTTCTACATCGCGCAATTGCTCTTGCCTCAGAGTTTTCTTTGACCAACTCTCTGGGAGATCAACCTTGACAGTGTTGACTTCAACCATGTTTGACAATCTTTCCACCTGAGGGTAGCGCTTGCAATCTTCTTTGTCTGGTTTTCTGGATAATGCAGGAGTTTTGACTGCCTGCGTTGTCAACAGCCTGGTTTTCTCGCATTGGTCGTTCACTTTTGACAGAATAAATTGTCCGTTCCCAATCCTTAACATTCGCTTTCCTACGTCAACAATAAATCCATACTGTTCCATAATGTCCAGTCCCAAAATGAAGTCATCCGTAATGTCAGCCACGATGACCCTGTGGTCGAACCTCAAATGCCCAATCTGCAAACCCAGGTCTACTTCTCCATGAACCGTAGCCCTGTCCCCCGTAGCTGTCCGGACGATCACTTCTTCATTTTGCCTCTTGGTAAACTTTATGCCCGATATAAATCCTGGCCGTACTATTGATGACGTAGTACCTGTGTCGATGGTAAACAAACATTTTCTTCCGTTCACATATCCATGCAACAACAGACTGCTTGCGATTCTTCGAAGCTGGGAAATCTTAATTTCTCTGGGGGCACCGCATTCCCTAGCCAGCATAACCCCCCTGGTACTGTTTTCCTGCTTCTCTTCAACATTCACAGCATTTACTCGACTCTCCGAGTTCTGCTGTCGACAGTCTCGCTTCATGTGTCCTACCTTGCCGCAGTTGTAACATTTAATACCTCCGCTCGGCTTTCCTCTATTTTGTTGTTTTTCTTGGTTTCCGAGGCCATCCAATTTATCGCATAATTTGGTGAATATTTTCTGCATCTCAGTCAGCAAGGAGTTCTGGTTCATTTCTGGTTGCGATTCTTCGAGAGTCACAGCTCGCACTCTCGACCTTGGAGTATCCCTGTAAGCGGCTTCTACTTCGAGTGCACGCACCAAAGCTTCGCTACTACTTTGGTGTCTCGTCAGCCTCAGAACTCGCCTGACCTCTTCGTCCCTTATACCATCTAAAAAGGCCCCCACGGCTAATTGTTCCTGGAATTCTTTAGGTGCATTTGGATACGCCAGGTGTGCCAGTCTCTCTATCGCAGCTTCAAATTCTTGTAAACTTTCTCCAGCCTTTTGTGTTCGTGATTTTAGCTGGGCTTGGTATACTTGGGCGAGATGTTGGTCGCCATATCTCAAGTCCAATGCAGCTTCCAAGACTTTGAAGTCCCTTTGTTTATCCACTGGGATAGTCTGAAGCAACTCTGAGGCCTGGCCCCTTAATGCCAGAACTAATGCCATGGCCTTTTCCTCGTTATCCCAGTTGTTCGCACATGCTGCTGCCTCAAACTGCCTCTTGTACGTCGTCCAGGAACTTTGGCCGTCAAAAGAAGGAGGTTTTAGTCGCTGACCCGATGATACCACCTGCTGGCTTCCTCTATCTCTCAACTGTCGTTTAAGCCGGTCTATTTCTCCTTTGACTTCTTCTTCGAACTTGTTTACTTTTTCTTTAACTTCATTTACCTCCCCTTTGACTTCGCTTACTTCCTCCTTGATTTCACTCTTTAGTTCTTCATTGGCAGAAATGATTGCGTCCTGTTGTGTTTTTATTTGATCGCTCAGAATTTTCCTTAATTCTTCCTGGCGTTTTTCTTGTTCTTCTTTTTCTTCTTGGCGTCTTATTTCCAGATTTTCCATCATTTTCTTTAATTCGTCTCTCTCTTCTTGACGTCTTCTTTCTTGCTCTTCTTTTTCTTCTCGACGTCGCTTTTCTTGCTCTTCCTTTTCTTCTTGGCGTCTTCTCTCTTCATCCTGACGTCGTTTTTCTCGCTCTTCCTTTTCTTCTTGGCGTCTTATTTCCTGGTCTTCCATAATTTTCTTTAATTCATCTCGCTCTTCTTGACGTTTTCTCTCATGTTCTTCTTTGTCTTCCTGCCGTTGCTGCGCCATCATTTTTTGGAATTGTTCGAATAAGTCCTGTATTTGTTTATCGGATGCCATACTTCTTGTTGTTACGGGCATACGACGAAATTAAAATAAAATAAATTTAACTGTCACGTCAATATCGGTAATGGAACTTTCCAGACAAATCTCGAAATAGCACGAAAAAGTCTTATCCAGAGTCTTTTGTCACTATCCAGTTCAGAGAATTTAATAATCTCCACTAATGTCCAAATAGAAAAGTTCTAGAAATTTTCACGCACTAAATGAGTCTTTTTCAGTGTCTCTATCACTTCTCAGTTCAAAGGATTTAATTATCACACTAATGTCCTAATAAAATGTTCTACAATGTCTCAAAAATGCACTTAACACTATTTTCCTGTCCGAAAATAACCCTCGAACAATGTCCAGTAAATTAGTCCACTGTGTTAGCACTAAACCTCGAGAATACGTCTCGAACACTCCAGCACAACTTCAGAGTCCCTCTTGTCATAAAATTCCGCTTTCTGACACCAATTTGTAACGTGTTTCCACCCTTAGGAAACTACCCCTTGCAAAATCCGTGGGTTCCAAAAATTATAACAAGAGATTGTCCACTAACACACTTTATTAAATATTTACTGGATACTTCACAATACTATTGTTAATTTAAATACACTTTACTGACTAAAAATCACAATGTTTATTACTTTGTTTATCTTTGAACTCTTAACCTCACTTTCTATACTTTCTCCACTTTCTGAACTTCTGAACTACCCGCCGAGAATGCGATCGGTCTTTTATACCTAAAAATGACAGATCTCGATTGTTCTGTGATGACGCCACCATTCTCTCGATAATTCCAGATGTCACTTTGGAATCTTCTGGTAGGTTCTTTTTCGAGTAGGTGCAAATACACTACATTCATTCAGACATTCGATCTGTTGAAGTCTGCCTACTTTTTAGTAACATAACCTTAAATTTTAAGGGGTGCAACATATTACAATATGTATTTTATGGAACTTTATTTTGTGATTAATTTGACTTGACTTTCGTTTTGTGAAGTGTGCGAGGTGTTGAAGTATCTGGGCTGGTCTGTTCCGGGCCCCTAAAGCTCCCGGGCCCGGGTTCCGCGGAATCCCTGTAGATCCGCCACTCATGATGTCCCAGGAACCCAAAAAAGTGGTTTTTGAAAAGTGTCTGTGTGTGTGTATGTGTTAGCACGATAGCGGCGAAACTACTAAACGAATTTGGATGAAACTTTGCATAAGGGTTTCTTTAGTGTTCCAGAAGATCTGAAAAGGTTTTGGTTGAGATCGGATTTCGTTTAGTGCCGTTTTGGCACAACAAGTTGTTTGTTTTATACTAACTTAAAATTTGTAATCGAACCATTGAAATGTAGATACAATTCTGATTTCAACGATATATCACACAAGCATTTTTTCGATTTGGTTTCCGTGAAAAAAATTAAAAAACAAAATAACAATCTATAAATAGAGTTACGCTTCTTGTGTATAATACGAGTATAAGTAAATATATAAGTAAATAACGAAAAACGTGTTTTTAACCAACTTCAGTGGAGATATTAGGTAATAAGAAAAATTTTTTAGCACATGCAATACAGCATCTTTATTGTTAACAATTATTATTTATGCTTAATAAAAATGAGTATGTGAAGAATTTAGTTTTAGAAATATTAAACATTTGCGGAAAAGTCGTGTCACAGTCAATCAGAAATCTGTTTATTTGATTTTTAAATGTATTTACGTGTTCTTATGGTTACGAATATTTGACGTACGTACCTATTATTAAAACACGTTTTGTACTTATCATTTAAATTTATTATTCGTGGAACATGGTATTTAAATAAAACTAATTACTTCCACATCCAGTGGAAGTATAGTAACGACAAAAAAAATCTTAAAAAATGTTTATTGTTCAAATAGGCTTAGAATGTCACGAAACGTCGAGATTTTAAGTTTGAGCGAAAAAAATTTTCTGTCTGTCGGCCTGTCTGTAACTTTTTTTTGTGCGCACGTTTACTCTGGAACCGTTTGAGATATTGACTTGAAATTTGGTACACATATGTACTTTAACGAGATCTAGAACTAGATTATATTTTCATCTTGTTCCGTCGAAGGGTTGAGGGGTAAATTGGGGTAAATAGGTAAATCAAGCAGGTAAGAGTCCATAAAATTGGAATTTAGTATACACAAGAGAAGCTAAGGTCTCAAAAAAATGTTGGCTTACCCTTACCCATTACCACTCCATTATTAAAGGGGATGAAAAAAATTGTGATTTAGTGTGTGTACAAGAACCAGAAACCTAAAAATATTTTATTTACTTCATCAACCGGATGGGGAGGTTCCAGCCCCTTGCAGTAGCTGCTGATTTTTAGTTGTGTGTTCTGTGTTATTTATTCTGTTTACTGATTTTATTAAACTATTTTATAATTTTTATATCTAGGTTTATATAATAATGTTGTTTAATTTATTAATGAAAATTATATTACATTTATTTTCTTCTTTGTTTCTTGTTTATATTAAACATGGTTATGTTTATTTTAATATATTTGTAGGTATTTTATTTTCCGAAGAAAATTAACGAGTATTTTATTTTTAATTTGATTATCGGTACCGAGTCTTTTTATCGTCAAAAAATTAAATTTCCCGCCTTTTCGTACTCTTTATTGAAATTTGGTACGTTTTTAGTTTGATGAAAGTGTCGCGGCAGCACTGGTCAGCGGGAAATGGGGCGGCCCTTGCAAATTTTTCAGGTGGTGCGAGATCTCATTATGGCGCCCACCCCCAATATGCAATCGCTCACTCGTGATTAGGCTGTAGATAGAGACCGAAGATAACATACATTTTTTACATCCAATAAAAATTTTTTTTTAGTCCGAAAACAGCGTGGGGGTATAAATCCGAGAAACTTTTTTTATCCAGAAAAATTGTTTGAAGAGCGGGGGGTAAAATCCGAAAGAATTTTTTGAAGAGCGAGGGGAGAAATCCGAAAAAACATTTTCATTTAATTCGAATAAATTTTTGAGGAAAGGGGAGAAATCCCAAAAAAAAACAGGCATACCTACGTCAAATTTATATCGTAAATTAATTTTTTTTTACGGAAATGGAAGTTGTAAGGTTAAGTGATATTGGGCTTTATTTTTTACGCAGACGACAGAGCAGGGCAAATATGTACTTACAAATGCCTCATAAGTATTTAAATACTAGAAAGTATTTAAATACCAGGTATTTAAATACTTCTTGCAACAAGTATTTATACTTGCAAATACTTTATCTAAATTATTTACTACTTAGTATTTGTGAAAATGATCCTAAAGTATTTATAAATACTTAAACTATTTAAATAACTGGAAAGTATTTAAATACTTCTAAAAAAATATTTAAATACTTCCAGAAGTATTTGATTCTCAAAAGTATTTAAATAAATACAAAAAATATAATCAAATACACCGGGGAGACGGGCAGATACTCGTCAAGAATCAAGACATACATGTACTACACTATGTAGTTAATAAATACATTGCATCATTCAGTCTTCAGTCATTCACGTCTTAATTCCCAGAAAGTTGGTTGAGAGCAGACATAGACAGTAAGGGTTAACTGTTAATGTATCTGTTTTGTGATTGTGACAGAGAACAGTTGAACTAGTGCCATAGTCTCTGTGCTTTATTTGGGTATTTGCAGAAGACGCAAAGGTCTAGCTCTACGGATAAGTAAAAGTCCAATACCCAACTATAAACTGATTAAGTATAGAGGTATTAAAATAGTGTTATAGAAGTTCATGAAAGTCATGAAACCTAAAATTTTGACACCTCAAATAGTCAAATAGTATTTAATATAATAATAATATTGATAATAATAAGTCTTTATTGATTTCTACAAAAACAGAGAATACAATTTGGCGAAGTTTAGCCATTTACACTTAACTATGCTTCAAAATAATTCAGTGTTATCAAAGTATCTAAATATTCAGAAAGTATTTAAATACTAAGTTTAAACTATTTAATTACTTTTGTTATTTATTATTTAAATACTTTTATCTTTTGAAAATACTTAATATTTAAATACTTTCAATTTTCTGAAAGTATTTAGTATTTAATATTTAAATACTGTTTCAAAGTATTTGCCCAGCTCTGGCAGACGAACTATCATTGCATTTTCGGCGCCCCCCCCCCCCCCCAAGAAGGAGCCCGGTGCGGCCGCACCGCTCGCACTGCCCTAGGGCCGCCCCTGAGCGGGAATCATCTGTATTTCGTTTTATCATTGTAAGGATGATGGTACCGTGCTTAAGAAAGTGATTTCATAATTCGGCAATTTATCCTTTATCTCTAAACCGATTAAAAAAATATTTTGATAGACTTTTAGAGAAAAGTTGATAGAATTATACCAGAATATTGAAGTCAACGAAAAAAAAAAATTTTTTGAGTTTCGCACAAGAAAAAAATGTTTGTCCTTTAGTTTTCATTCTATAAAGTTGTCTCTAAAAGTCTATCAAAATTTTTTTTGGATCGGTTCAGGGATGTAGGCGAAATTGTCGAACTACGTTCACGGCACGCGCCCACCTTAAAAAATGACTAACAATAAAATCAAATTGTAACCGACATTACACAACACTGCTTCATTAATTATTTCATGTAAATTATGTACTATGTAGGGTAATGTTTATTAGAGGTTTCATCATAAATCAATTCGAATTGTTGACGATTAACTGAACGTCGAACGATAATTGACAAATACTTTAAACAGTTCGGTCGCTCCTGCAGGATGGATTTAAGTAGTAGATTTATATCATTATGACGTACTAAGTCACGCTTAATGTGTAATTCAAATTGAAACAATCTGTATATTACACAGAAAACTTAGGAAATTATAAACTGATTGCTGAATTCCCGTCAGAAACATCACACAGAGAAAAATTGTTTTGGCAAGTTTTGCGCAACGTTGTGGAAACAAAGGTGTTCGAGAATTTTTCCGTCCTCCCAACCGGCCCATCCACCCCTGCACACAAATCATTAAAGTTGAATTATTTATGGTACATACTCTTGGTTCGTTTGAAAGTGCGCCATTTTTAGAGAAACGCCTACCCTCTGCGTGGTCTAAGAGTAAACTGTACTAGAAACAATATATTTGAAGAAAAGACCCAAGCCGCTAGCTACTGTCCCCGAGGTGGCGCCACTAGCTCGTTTTTATTGTTATGCAGAAAACTGTGGTGCAGAGGATGCAAGATTTGTAGAGTATGAGCACAAAAGAAGAAACAATCAGAATATAACATTGAACTATATCTAACGATATAGTTAGATATAGTTCAATGGAATATAATGTCTGCAAAAATCCTTTGATCTCGTGTTGTAAATTTCCGCCATACTTTTGTTGGGAGAGTTCAGGGCAGTACTCAATATTTTTTACCCCTTTTAGGAACGGCCCGGTAGAGAGTTCTTTGCTTAATTAACATTACACAAATTCTTAAAATATTTTAAATAAGGCCCTGCATCTGGTGTGAACCAGCTGCCCATTGGCTAATGGCATTTTTTGGTGGGGATCGTGAGTTATTAAGAAACCTCATTGTCTATGAACCTCATACTCTACAAATCTTGCACAAAAGGTTGACCCTCCAGTGGGCCATCACAGGGCCAGAAGTTTCATTTCTAGCCCAGTGATGGCCCGCTGATGGGCCGATCTTTTGTGTTTGTTGGGATGTTCCTATATATACCTTTTTTCGTATAGTAGGACCCATCGATAATCCAGCGATATAAAAAAGCTCGCAAAAAACCGTAAAGGGTACCAACCGCATGTCTATTTACATAAAAGGCCATAAAAGTGTTCGGCTTTTTTTATTATAACAAAAAAATGGTCACATATTTCCCAACAAGAATGGAGGCCACTCCCACCGAATATAATTGGTTAAGATTTTCTCTACCGGAATGATGATAGGTTGAAATAAACTATGAAGTCAACGTGGACCGACGGGCGGTGCATTACCAAAAGCGGTCGATGTCATCCTTTACGCTTTCTTGCGAGCTTTTTTATATCGCTGGATTATCGATGGGCCCTACTATATAACTTACCAATCGAGCCCACTCCGCAATGTGGAGTGGGCTCGATTGGCCTCAGTGGCTGTATAGACTGGTAGCCCCGGTCACAGATACAAGTTAATGTTTTCAATTTTTAATTAGAAAACGAGAAAAATACAAATAAACATAAAAAGCTATTTTTTCAGATTTACATAACAAAATTTTAAGAGAGTTTGATTCGGAAGCAACATCAATGGATCTTCCCGTAATCAAGAACGAAATCCCTCTCTATGTTTAACATTACAAAAGACTAATAGCTCTTGTCCAAAAGAAGATCTTAATCGTTTTTTTTTTTAACTTAAGTAAGAAAAATAATCGATCATAAGAGACTTGTCTAAAAGAGAATGATAGTAATATTAAGGGAATCCACCCTAAGTGTCATTGCACCCCCCCTTCGATCCTTTAGGACAATGTTTTTCATAAAGATTAAAGCCTAAGGAACAATTTAAGACATGTCCTAAAAAAAAAATTGGCTGCACTTTCAAAATGGCGTCCGTTAAAAAAATAAAATTTGCTAATATGGTTTTTGTCATTTAACACAAAAACTAAAAAAGATGGAGAAAAACTTTCTGCACAAAAAACAAAGTGCATAAAATTTTCTGCAATTTTGTTCCTATACAATATTTGCATAGGAGTTACCATTTTCCAGTTAAATGATTCATCTCTTAAAATAAAATATAAAATTCAATATAAAATGTAACACTACGGAAGCCCATCCGATCCTTGGGGACAATGTTTTTCATAAAGATTAAAGACATGTCCTAAAAAAAAAAGAACTGGCTGTACTTTCAAAATGGCGTCCGTTTAAAAAAAAATGCAAATATTGTTTTTGTCATTTACCACAAAAACTAAAAAAGATGGAGAAAAACTTTCTGCACAAAAAACAAAGTGCATAAAATTTTCTACAATTTTGTTCCTATACAATATTTGCATAGGAGTTACCATTTTCCAGTTAAATGATTCATCTCTTAAAATAAAATATAAAATTCAATATAAAATGTAACACTACGGAAGCCCATCCGATCCTTGGGGACAATGTTTTTCATAAAGATTAAAGACATGTCCTAAAAAAAAAAGAACTGGCTGTACTTTCAAAATGGCGTCCGTTTAAAAAAAAATGCAAATATTGTTTTTGTCATTTACCACAAAAACTAAAAAAGATGGAGAAAAACTTTCTGCACAAAAAACAAAGTGCATAAAATTTTCTACAATTTTGTTCCTATACGATATTTGAATAGGAGTTACCGTTTTCCAATTACCACTGTTACCGTTTTCGAGATAAATGTCTGCAAATTATAATATTATTATTATTAATTTTTTTCAGTTTATTTTATTTAATTTTTATGTTAATAATATAAAGTTATATTATACGCCTTACAATAATTGTCACAGTTATTTCCTCTAAGTGATTTACCGATATATGAATTTCCATGTTTTCTTAATTTTGGACTCATTTATCTGGAAAATGGTAACTTCTATCAAAATATTGTATAGGTACAAAATTGTAGAAAATTTTATGCACGTTGTTTTTTGTGGAAAAAAGTTTTTGTCCATCTTTTTTAGTTTTTGTGTAAAATGACAAAAACAACATTGGCAACAGTTTTTTTTTAACATATGGCCACCATTTTGAAAGTACAGCCAGTTTTTTTTTTAGGACATTTCTTAAATTGTTCCTTAGGCTTTAATCTTTATGAAAAACATTGTCCCCAAGGATCGGCCGGGAGGTGCACATACAGCTAGGAAGGGCTCCCCGACTATAAGGACAAGGGTAGATAAGCTATACATTTTCGCCCACTAATTTCATAAAAATAAAAAGTTCACCTTAAAATCATTAAACGTCATTTATTTATAGATCTTTATGTTTCTATACGTTTTATATTTGAAAAACAACAGTAAATCGTAATAATAACATTTCAAAGTAAGCATGTTTGCAGTTTTTTAGTAATTTTTGGCGTTTTTCAGAACTTTTAATTTATATTTCAGTTAGATGCGCTCGATGAACCAAGAAAATCTATATGTCATTTTATTGTTGAGAGAGTATTTAAGCTCTTAAATAATGGTCAGTTTATATTGGTTCATCAAGCGCTTCAACGTATAAAAAACAAAATTGTTTCAGCGGGAGTCGTGGTGGTGTCGACTTTACGTGCGAATTTAAATGTGTTAGCGCTCATAACCACATATTGTCGTGTGTATTAAATAAAAATACTTTTCTACGACCATTGAATAATTCATTTATTATAGTATCGTTTTTAAACTAGTAATGGGGCTCAATATACTCACAGAGTGCCATGGGTAATAATTCATTACTTAACCCTTTCACTGCGCACGGCCTAAATGCCGTGGCTGTTGCAGTGCGCAATTAATTTGCTGCTAGCGAGTATAGTCGTCTGCAGCAATTTGGTTCGAAGGAGTATTTTTTTTTATTTCTTTTTTTCAGTTAAAAAAAAATTTTTTTCACAATGAAGCATGTAATTTTGAAAAAAATCATAAATCATAACGTATACAAACTAAAAAAAGAATAATTTTGATATGGTACTATGGCAAAAAAAAAAACAAAAAAAAAAAACAAAAAAAAAAATTTGCAGCGCGATTGCAATCGGCCGATTCTCACCCATAAACCTGAACACCGCGAGAAAATCCGGCTAGGGCAGTCAGATCCTATTTAATTTTGAACCGCGAGTTATCTCGTCTGGAGCAGTTAACCCGTTGGCGAGTATACTCGTCTTGAGCAGTGAAAGGGTTAATGGGCTAGAACCAATCACAGTTCATTTTCATTATTTAACAGTTTTTGTGGAGCAATCACAAAAGACGATTTAAAATTCTTTTTTTTTTTATCTATTTATTTAACATCGGCCTATTTCCACTACCAGGGCCTATCATCGACGCCAGGAGACGAGCTACCCTTAACCTGGAAATTTTGCCGAACCTCTTCTTGTAAGAAGATTAGGGATCTTTTACTTGCCTAACATTTAATAGACAAGGGACCGCCTGCTTTACATTCCCTCCGAAGGATGGTATATCCACTATGTAATCCTCGTCTGAAATTACATAGCTTCCGCGTATATACTGATATACAAGCCGCTAGAAGGTGGGATGAGATCGCTGTGTTTCCTAAGGTGGGTCACCCATCCAAGTACTAACCGCGCTGCATGTTGCTTCACTTGGAGTATCGAGGATACATACACAGTGAAGACGCATCTGCGCTCGCCTCAATTTAAAATTCAAAAACATCGTGTGTGCCATAACTCAATTCAATGTGTCATAATAAGTAGATCATCGATTTCGCCAAAAGTAAAAAAATGCCATACTTTTCTTACGCTCCTGTAGGCTTGAATTTTCGATTTCGCCGCGATTCACGATGTGCATCAAATGCAATTCTTCCCCTTTCCATAATGGCATAGTATGATCCTTCAACTCATGGATTAAAAAAGATCTGATAATGTTTAAAGATTTCGTGTTTCACCTTCTTTGTAGGTTGCGAAAATGGGCGCATCAACACAGTACTTGTCGAATAAATCAAAAAGTATCACTCCTAACTAAAAAATAAAAATCTCTAAGGAAAAGTTTATAAACCAAGGAATAATTTGCTGTTTTTAAAATACCAGTAACTTTTTGTTTTTTCGAAGATATGGAGGTTTAAAATACCTCTTTAATAGTTAAGCATCTCAGAAACTATGGCACTTGCGCCAAAAATTTTAAGAAATCAAATTGAGGATTATGGATTAAGCTAAAAGTGCTTTTTTTATTTTTTCTTATGCTTAAAGAAGGTATGACCGATACAAAAGTGTCGCATTCTTTCCCTAAAAATCTCACCATTTGTCACAATTATTATTTTGGGCAAATTTGTCTTAAAGCACAACTTCATGTTGAGTAACGTAGAAAAAGTATAGTATTCTATTTGCGTGTAATAGCTTTTACTCACTTGGGTAAATTACGACACTCGCCTTCGGCCCGTGCTGTAAACAGAGTAATAGACATCATTACACGTTCGTTGAATAACATACTATTTTCCAAAGAACTGTTTTTTATTACTCGTCAAGACAGGTTCTATTCAGAAAATATAATGACATGACATGGCCGATGGGCGAAAAAAAGCCCCCTTATCTACACTTGTCCTTTACAAACGATATACAATAAGGTGGTGTAGAAACCATGACTATTTAAACAATACGACCATATTATTTTTGTTTTTTATGAGTGCACTGTTTATCTAAATCTTCAGAATTACTTCTGGTTCAGTAGTCACCAGTAGATCGTAAACTGACACAATTCACGACAAAGGTCATTCGATTTGTTTGACTAAGTTTCGCTATGGACACTAAGGAATCACCGGAAAGGGACAAACATAATCATATAGTGCATCCCAGGAGAGATGTAACAAGAGGTGAAATATGTAATGGACAAAAAAATCGAATTTTGGAATGGTACTTGGAATTCAGTTCTGCTGGTATATATTAATGTATATCAAAAATAAGTTGAATCGGTGTACTAAGCAAAATAAAATTTATCAATAATAAACTACCTTTATATTTCTAGATATGACAAAATATGCAATTTTCCGCATTCTTGCCAAAATTCAGGAATATACATTTACTTGGTTGGAACCGCTCCTTTTACAATAAATTAAAATAAATATTTTAAGAGTATTTAAAAATCACTGAACAAATCGCCATTTTTTGGAATTAAAGCAATAGGTTATTATCGTTTATTACTTAGCATGAAAAGTAGGTAGTTCCAATTTAGATGTGACTTTCACCCAGAGCTGGGCAAATACTTTGAGAAAGTATTTAAATATTAAATACTAAATACTTTCAGAAAATTGAAAGTATTTAAATATTAAGTATTTTCAAGATAAAAATATTTTCAAAAGATAAAAGTATTTAAATAATAAATAATAAAAGTAATTAAATAGTTTAAACTTAGTATTTAAATACTTTGATAACACTGAAATATTTTGAAGCATATACTACGGGAGCCCACCCTAAGTGTCTGTGAACCCCCCCCCCCCCCCCCCCCCCCCCCCCCCCGATCCTAGGACAATGTTTTTCATAAAGATTAAAGTAACAATTTAAGACATGTCCTAAAAAAAAATTGGCTGCACTTTAAAAATGGCGTCACTAAGAGAAATGCTAAAAACGTGTAATCAGAAAGAGAAGAAAGCTTTATTTTACTCTTTAGAACTGCTAAGATTTTTTTAGAGGTTCCTTAGCGCTTGGCCGCGCAGAGTGGTAAAGTTACTTCATTATTTTTTCCAGAAATACCGTGGCTTTAGCGATAAATTTTATTAGAATATTTTTTGTTCAGAAATATGTGGTCTATTCTATTTTTGTTTTTTTCTACCCTGAGGTAATTTAAAAATTTTGAAAAAATGGATGAAAAAAATTTTCTTTCCCTTTTTTTTTGTATGTTCTGCTTCCGAGCGGAATGTAAACTTTTCAGGATATTATTCTATACACCTCCACGAACTCATAAAAAAAAATTATTTAGTTTGCAAGTTTTTGTGGGTTTCACTATAAAATGTCCTCTGTCGTCTGGGCTACTTTACCAAATTGTATTTTCTATTTTTGTAGAAATCAATAAAGACTTATTATTATCATTATTATATTAAATACTATTTGACTATTTGAGGTGTCAAAATTTTAGGTTTCATGACTTTCATGAACTTCTACAACACTATTTTAATACCTCTATACTTAATCAGTTCTAGTTGGGTATTGGACTTTTACTTATCCGCAGAGCTAGACCTTTGCGTCTTCTGCAAATACCCAAATATAGCACAGATACTAGTTCAACTGTTCTCTGTCACATGTGTGTTAACATTAACAGTTAAAACTTACTGTCTATGTCTACTCTCAACTAACTTTCTGGGAATTATTAAGACGTGAATGACTGAAGACTGAATGATGCAATGTATTTATTAACTATATAGTATAGTACATATCTTGATTATTTTTTATTTATTTGCTTTTATCATGTTTAGAGAATATTATTTAGGTATTATGCAAATCACAACTTACACACTTTTTTATTTATTATGAAAATACCTACTTTCTGTTTATTGTTGCCCTAATCTGGGCACGCTAATATACTAGTTAGGTAAATACTTTAAAACACTCATTATTAAAAAATAATTAATTGTAAAAAATAAATCAAGAATAGGCTTGTAAATAATGAATGAATGTTTCTATACTCTACTGATGAGAACTAACGAGTTCGAAAAAACTTGTACAACTTTTCTAGAGTTGAAATAGAATGTAAGGTTCAATGATTGTTGTGAATGACTGAATTTTAATAAATAATTTAAGTAGTTTAAATTTTTTTTTTTTTTCTTTAAAATGCCAGGAATCCTATCATGTAATTCAATACTTCGTCAGTATTAGCTAGAAGAGTAGTTGTTTTGATTGGTTTTCCAATAATGAGTGTTTTAAAGTGTTTTCCTAAGTAGTATATTAGCGTGACCCAATTAAGGTACCAATATACAGAAAGTAGATAATTTCATATTAAATAAAAAAGTGTGATGACTAAATGTAAATAAATGATTGAAATATTTTCAATATATTTTTTTTTCCTTTAAAATGCTAAGAATCCTATCATGTAATTCAATACTTCTTCAGTATTAGCTAGAAGAGTAGTTGTTTTGATTGGTTCTCCAATAATGAGTGTTTTAAAGTATTTACCTAACTAGTATATTAGCGTGCCCAGATTAGGGCAACAATATACAGAAAGTAGGTATTTTCATAATAAATAAAAAAGTGTGTAAGTTGTGATTTGCATAATACCTAAATAATATTCTCTAAACTATAAATACAAATACTTGTTGCAAGAAGTATTTAAATACTCAGTATTTAAATACTTTCTAGTATTTAAATACTTATGAGGTATTTGTAAGTACATATTTGCCCAGCTCTGCTTTCACCAAATAAATTTTAATGTTTTGGGAAAAGTTTTAGACATGACCATGTCAGCAGGTCTCAGTCTTCTGCAATTGAAAAGGTTGATTTTTTTTTAATCTTCAAAAAGTTGTACCTTTGCAGTAATCATTCAATAATAAAATTTTTAGAACCTTCTACTTCTCCTTTTGTTGTGTATTATTTTAAATATCATGTCATTAATCATACATCAATATTTAATAAGCCACAACTGGGTGTATTAGTTATCTCAGTTCGGGATCGGTAATAATCTTAATGCAATTTGACAAATAGACTACCTATACATTTGTTCAACAACTCCTGTCAAGACGACAATAAAATAGGTTCTTATTCTTAATAGTTACAGATAAATATAAAGCTACTAACGGAAAAAATTCAGCTATGCATGGGTACACAAATAAGATATAAAAAAATAAGTAAAAGAACTTGAACGATCTTC
The DNA here is from genome assembly GCA_936432065.2 of Rutpela maculata. Lineage (NCBI taxonomy): Eukaryota > Metazoa > Arthropoda > Insecta > Coleoptera > Cerambycidae > Rutpela > Rutpela maculata. The sequence goes on from OW386285.2 coordinate 347,759,793, forward strand.
ACCTATTTTAAACAATGTATAATAATTGTTGAAAGGTGTATTAGAAATTCAATTTCACATAAAAAATTTAATATTTATTAGTTATTACCTACTGATAATCTCATTAAATAAATTCCCTATACATACTACGATTAGCATTAAAAGTCAGGGACACAGGAAGGCTCAGTGAGTAAGCTCTATTGATTAAAAATGATAAGTATAATAATTTAATTAACTTTATAATTTCAGGCTACCCTTGTGAATATTCATTGAAGCATGGTAAATAGTATTAGATATGTTAATTTAAATAAAATATGGATATTAACAACATGTTACCCTTCATTCTTTATTTACAAAATATTATAATTGATCTTTAGCGATGCGCAAATGTTCCTTCGGTGGTAATAAAACTCTACTGATCCGATTCCATATCGTTAATCACGTTAATCAGCAATCAGTAATATACTGTACTAGACTGGTCATCGGATGTCATAAAGGTTTTTGTAGTCCCAAAGAGTTTTTGGATAGTAAAGACAAAAAAAAAAAATGTTTTTGTCCAAAACTAGCTTCAGCGCGTCAAAATACAGAAAAATTAGATTAGGACAAGACCTTTTTTTTTTGCGGACCTGTGTAATTGGGCAGTCAAATATAGTAGTGAGTATATATGTTGCTAACTTTAAAATCCTCAATTTGATTTTGGCATTAGATAAGTGTAATACACTATAACTGCAATGTGAGAGCAACTTTCTGCTGTTCTGGTTTCATTTGAACACATGCAGCAATGTCTCTTGATATTGGTGATGAATATGTGTAGTCTTTTTGCCTATGTGCCTAGACTTTATGTGTATCCGTAAAATCGTAAAATGTCTGCTGTGCCTTTTACGTATTCCATGTTGATTGGTCGATTTGACATAAGAAGTCCTGCGAAGTAACATACCTACCGATTTGTTATTAACCACCGACAAATTATTATCTGCTTTTTATCCAACTCTGGAAAATCCAACAAATCTTTGATGGATAACTGTGAAAAATTAACTTTCTTCCGCAACCGCCCATTTGTTTTGATATCTTGAACCAGAGTCAATTTATCTGCTCTCTTGCCTTAGTCTTGAAACCTTCAACTATTTCTTCTGTAAGATGTTGACTAATGGTTTGCTGAATTTATTTCTTTTTAAATAGGGAATTAATATACCAATTTTCGACAGTAACTTATTATCGGTCTTCTGATCATATTTTTGTTTTAAAATACCATGCACTGATTCAACTAGCCACTCTATCTGAACTGAATAACAAGTCGGGAGATGTTAGCTTCTGAGGCTAGAAATTACGATTTATTTTCCATCAGTGCAGGCATAAGAATTTTGAAACCCTGATGTTCAGTAGCGGATTGGGCCGGTGGGACACCGGGCAAATGCCCAGAGGGCCGCCAGCCAGCATTGCAAGAGAAATGGCACTGCTATTTAAATTTTAGATCTTTAGATGTGGGCCGTTGATAGAAAGACAAATACCAGGCCGCTTCACCTATGCAAATCTGCCCCTGCTGATGTTCCAATTTTGTGACATTTTCGAATCCATGGTCAACAAATGTACCATCAACCATTACCATTAAAAACAATTTCAAACTTCAACATTTGAAGATACAACGAACAATATACATTAGGGTGGCCCATCTTTTTCGAAATCGAAATTTTTTATTTCTCACCCCTGCAAATGGTTCCATTTGAAGAAAAAACAGTCCCTTCAAAATATTATTGAGGCAAATTGAAGGCAAGGGGTGCCGCAGAATGCATTATTATGCAATAATAAAAGTAAATGGAATTATTTACATTCTTTGGTTGATGCATTGTTTTTTTTTTTTTAATCAGCAACATTTATCTTTAGAATGACTAATCAAGTCATACAAATATCAAAGACATTATCTGTTGTGACTATGACATGTGTCATACTACTGTAAATTCGTAGTCTAAGAAAACTAGACTAGAAGTTTTTGAAACAAAACTCTCGTTTTATCTGTGTGTATTTTATTATGAAACATTTTTTTCATACATAGTACCAAATATTATCCTACATCTACAAGACATATAGTAATAAAAACAATATTTTTTACACTAGGCCAAAGCATGCGACAGAGTTTCTTTTTTACATTTGGAAACTGTAATTTATAATCATTTACAACTTGGAGTAAAAACTGTTTTTGGTCTTCATTTTTTGTTAAAATGTCATTATAGTCAGTAATAAGTTTGATTCCTCTCTCAGCGGCATCATTTACAACTTTAATTTTGTTTACAATTTTGAAACATCGGGTATAACTTTCATTTTCCCTCCATGTTGTTGGATCATTTTCCAAAAATTCCATAGACAAACCTAATTTTTGAAAAAACTGTTTAATGTTCTCGCATATGAAGTCCTGAATTTCCTTGTTTTCAACGTCAGTAATGTTACTAATCATAAGTCGTTTAATACCCTCTTGATTTGGTGCTTTCCTATTCAAAGCTTTAACCATTTCTCTTTTAGTGGTAACTGAAATATCGTCATCAAAGAAAGATAAGCCAACATTTACTGAATTAAGGTACCACAAATGGTTCACTATTTTCCTACTTGCGGCTTGAGATATTTCTTTGTCAATATTTTGATAATTAATGAGTTCTTTACAAAAGTCTAAGTCATGAAACGGTGCTTTACTAGCAAATGACGCTGTAAACCAGGCCTTTACATAAACCTTTACAATAAAGAGACATATATCTTCAATACCTATTTTTCTTTTTTAGTTAGTTGGAACTGATCTTGGAAAAAAAATATTTTTAGACAGTAAATGGCTTTGGCCATCCAACGTGCATGATGAAATGCCCCTGGTTGATAGAATGTCGTGTGAGTGGGCTCTTCTTCAACAAAAAGTTTAGAAAGCATTAAAAATTCTTTATAATCATCACGAGGCTGTTGCAAAGTTAAAGCTGCATTTAGAAACTTTACAATTTCGGCTTTAACTGGTTGTAAAATGTGTTTAATTTTTGATATAAAAATATAATATCAATATACTTAAAAAATACCAATATCACATAAAATATGAACATGTATTAAAAACAAATATACAAATATATTAACTTCGATTTTAATTTTATTTATAGCGATAACGCTATAAATTCCTGAAATCCAGTTTTTAGTTTATTTTGATCTATTTTATGCCAAAATTCCCTAAAACTTTTAAATAGTGGCACATTTGGACCAGATGAGGAAGGCATTTTTGTGTCAAACACACTTCTCAAAACCACTTCAAAAATATGATGTCTACAAGGAAAATATAGAATATCTCTTTCTAATTTTTGTTACATACAATCTCCTCTTTTTTGGCTGTGACGGGCCAGGCTGGTCTTGTAACAACTCTTCTTGGGCTTCGATTATTTCATCTTCATTTTCGTTGGAGTCGGCTGAATTACTACTTGATGATGGACAGGTGACTGTTTCCTCTAATCTAGCTTTTTCTTGTTGACTTCGTTGCATTCGTTCGGATAATTTCTGTAATTTCTCCTCAGCTGATTTTTCTTGAGAAGCAAGTTGGTAATCAATACCATGCATCAATCCAGGACGTCCCTTTTTTCTTTAGTTAATTAAAAACTGCTTATCTTCATCTATTTTCATCAACTCCAATGCATTTGCATGAGAAATGTCAAAAAGATCGTCCAATTTTTCAACGAAATTTTTTTCTTTACTCCCGCACTGGCCCTTTTAGCCGATTTTTGTAAGTTCCTCCACTCTGCATAAAGTTTATCTAGTTGTTTAACACAATGAAAATCCTGACGTGTCGGAATGCGAGCTTTATCCCAAAAAACTGACACCTCTTTTATTGTTAATTTAGCACTTTCATGTACACTTAGCTTCACTTCACGAATGTTATAAAAGAGCACTTGTAATACTTGTCTATTAGACGGCAATTTATTGCCAATGATTTGTGATGAATAGTGTCCAACTAAGTAAATGAAAGTATCCTTTCGTAAGGATCTAACATCAGCCATCGTTAAATGTTTTTTCAAAAAGGAACGTATGCTAGAACTTATAATGTCACCACTGTAAAACACAATTGCAAACTGACATAAAAACCTACCGTAGGTGCATTATATTTCCAAACTTCCAAAACAAATAATTTCTAGGAAATAATTACATCAATAAAACATTATGAGAAAAGAGGTAGATATTTGTATTTTAAGTAAAATTTAAGTGTATTACCGTAATAAAATCTTATCTACAAACTTCTACCTGAATGCGGCACGGGTTACCGTTCACCGAATTATCTGAAACTTTGACATAAATTATTCCTAGTATAATAGTATATTTTCGTGGGGTGAGACTTAAAAAATACGCAAAAAAAATTCACCCCCTATAGAGATGGGCCACCCTAATATACATCTTACTTAAGTCGAATTTTTACCATCAATAAAGATCGGCTAAACTTATTCCTTTCACCAAAATAAGTGAAAACCACCATTTTGGTTGGTTGTTTTACACAGAGCACAAGAAAGTACTGCAAAGATTGTTAAATATGTAGTGTGAGGATGTAAAATCTTTGACATATGTAAGAATCAAAGTGGTATTCACTGAGGCCAAATAATACCTTCTTTGGTTAAAATTACATATTTTCATATAATTCATAAAACTTCGCAGTCTGCTAGATAAAATGGCCAAAAACAAAACTAAAACATACTATTTAACTTATGTATTTTTATAACAAGAATATTAAGTATATAACATTTTAAAAATGACATAAAAGGGGTACAATATTTCACATAATAAATAAATAACTCTGTTTTTAAAAATAACTAAAAAATATGTTCAAATTTAGGAAGTCTTTAAACACAACATTTTAAAAAATACAATAGACATACTCATCCAAATATTTATTTCACAATATAGGCCAAGTATATTAGAAGAAAAAATCAATCATCTTAGACCAAATGGACCGTCCACGATTTAATCTATTTATATGTAAAAATAGCTCCCTTCTATTATCTCGACCTAGTGTAAACACAATCTGTAAAACACCTTTAAAAATTTGCACTAATAAACATCTCAACTGAGGTATGCAAAATATTTATGAGAGCAATGGTTCTCTCTCTTTTGACAGTTACTTGTAATATGCAGACTTGGTATATTGCAGGAAAAAGCTAAAGCTGTCCTCAGATCGAATAAGTATTTAGTTTTAATATTAGGATAAAAAAATTTGCTTATTTAAATAACATTTCTGCAGTCATCAAAAACAACGCAGGAGACTAGAATCGTAGACAAATGTCAAAAACATTCAAGAAAAAAATTTATCTCTTTAGGCGTGAACGATTGTACAATATGGTGTACAAATTTTGTAAAATACTAGAGAATATAGCATATAAATAGCACCACACGAATTAAACAAATAATGCAGTCAGTTTGTGCTGAAAAGGGTTCCTAGCAGGAAAATGGTGGGGTAGTTTTGATTTCTTCGATTTTACATGTTTTTTGGGATGCTGAATCCGAATCTGAGGTTCGCTAACAAAATTTCGTGACGCAACATTGAAGAAAATGCAAAAAAAAAAAAGGTAGAGAATCTCATTTTTTTGCGGTTTTTTGCTTATAACTCGAAAATTAACTTTTCGTAAATAACCTTCCTATTCAAAACAAATAGTACATAAAATTTCATACAAATTTCATTATTTAGGTTTTTTCTCTGACGAACTGTTTAGGCTCAAACCCTTATTGTAAATTGGCGTATTTTGTCTGTCTCCGCAAAAACCCACTTTGTTCTGTCGTCAGCGTCGGGGTTTGTTCATCTGGAAAATGAAACAGGTGGTGATAAAACAACAACTTGTGATCATATCTCAAGGAGAGATGAATAATTACGAAATAGATTGTGAGATTAAACATACCTTGTTCCTGTTCTCGGTCTCTTCTTCATCTATTCAAGCTGTCTTCCGGGGGCACGACGTTTTCACACAGCTCCTTCGCACGACATGCAGATCGGGAAGCAATGGGGGCCTACCTTCCTGCATCCCCAATTGCGTTGGCAGCCTTTTTTACATTTACAAGAAATGTGCCGAAGTGTCGAGTCCGGTGCAGGGTTCAAAGTGGTTGGCACTAGCACGAGACCACTCCTTGTTTTCTTCCACCCCCACACGTTTCGGTCTCTTTGTTGCTCGTCGAATGTGGTTTCACCGGATAACCACTGCTGCACCTGAAAGTAAGCTCTCAGTGACTGTTGTCGTGCAGCAGCTTCGGTGAGGCAATGTTTTTCTTTTGTACGATGAAGATACGTATTGCCTGTATATCAAATCGTTCGGGCTAGTCTTATATCCTTTCCCATACAGAGCCATTAGAAACACGTTTCCTGCTTCGGCAATCTCATTCTGGTGTGCATGAGGGACTTTGAAGCATCAATGACTGGCTGCAAGTCATTGTTCTTCTGCAGGACTTTGAGAAATTTTAGATTTCCCTGATTAAACAAAGCAGAAGTGGTGTCACAACCACCCATAGCGTGGAGGAACAATATGTGGTCTGATAGAGGTTTGTCAGCGGCAGGTGAGGATTGTAGAGGGTTTGATAGAGGTGGATAGTACTCGTAGGATTCATATCATTGGTACGAATCCTTGCAGTGATATGAATGGTACGAATCCCACAAAAAGAAAAGATTCGTATATTTCGTATCGCCGATACAATTGAGACGAATATGGAGTTTCGGTACCGGTATTCTTAGGGCCAGTTGTATAAGGTTAAACTTCAAATGGTGGATGGGGACCGTTTAAACTTGAGATTTCAGATTTTAAAATATCTGTAACTTCATAATTGAAAAAAATTCCCTGATGTTTTTATATGTAATATGATAGATATGGGGGGGAGAGCGTAGAGGCGACTTCAATGTGAATATCAGTCGATATTCCGTTGAAGCAACTTCGAGCGCGGTTAGTACTTGGATGGGCGACCCAGCTATCTTGGGAAATACAGCGTTCTCGCCCCACCTTCTAGAGGCTTGTATATCAGTGTATACTCGGAAGTTACGTAATTTCAGACGAGTATTACGTAGTGGATATACCATCCTTCGGAGGGGATGTAAAGCAGGCGGTCCCTTGTCTATTAAATGTTAGGCAAGTAAAAGATCCCTACTCTTCTTAAGGGAAGAGGTTCGGCAAAATTTCCAGGTCGGGGGTAGCTCGTCTCCTGGCGTCGGTGATAGGCCCTGGTAGCGGAAATAGGTCGACGTTAAATAGTTTAAAAAAAATATATATATGAAAGATATGTTCGAAATATTTGATTATTACTATATGATTATTATCGATGTACTAAGACAGCATTCGTTTTATACAACGTACTGATTACAAAATCTGTGATATATTAAAATTTTTTTCTGTTTTTGTTATACTTGTTTTTGTTTAGAAACGTGTATATAATGTGGTTAAATAAACTCTATCTGTCTATCTATTTACTGTCTAATGACGACGAAGAAATTATTAATGTAATAGAAGGTGCTTGAAATTTAAACTGTACGATTAATATAACATTATAATACTGGCCCCAACTAACACCACATATAATATTCTATAATTTATGCTGAACACTGTGGAGTGGGTGGGAGTGTGGGTACGAATCTCTCGATATGAATCTTTTCTTGATACGGATTCGTTTGGTACGAATCATTAAAAAGAGTCGAATCGCCCATCTCTAGGGTTTGAGACATCTTTCCTTTTCCTGATTTCAAAAAGAAGACATTCTTTATGTCAAGGCTACGCAGGTCAATCAAAATCACCAAAAGGTCGATATCTTCCCCCACCGTTACATATTCATTTGACGGGGCCAACATAAGAGCTGTTGTAATAATTATATCAGCATCCTCTACAGTTCGCTGTGAATCAATTTTTGCATTATCAAATTTTTCCATTAGCATAGATAGAGAGAGGGCTTTTAAACCAGACAGGGTAGTTATAAAATCATTTTGGGAGGCCGGGAGAGAATCTAATAATAAATTAGAGTTTCGGAGTGGAAAAAGTGGGTTTTTGCGGAGACAGCCGAAATATGCCAATTTTCAACTAGCGCTTAAGCTCGAACGGTTCGTCGGAGAAATAAACCTAAATAATGAAATTTGTAGAAAATTTTATTTATTCATTTCGAATAGAAAGGTTATTTACAAAAAGTTGATAGTTTCCGAGTTATAAGCAAAAAAAAAAAACGCCAAAAATGAGATTCTTGACGTTTTTTGCATTTTTTTCAATGTTGCGTCATGAAATTTTGTTAGCAAACCTCGGATTCGGATTCAGCAACCCAAAAAACACATAGAACGGAAGAAATCAAAACTACCCAACAACTTTCCTGGTAAAAACACAATTTGACTGGAGTAAAATATGAAATATGGTGCATATTCCTTGCTATTTTTTCTTTTATAACCATAAGTCACTTTGACATTTCCTTATTTTGCTGACTACATTTGATGCCTCCAGTCATGTTATTAGCTGAGCAAAGATATTTATGGTTCAATTATCTATTTGCCACAAAACTAATAACATATTAGAAATCATTACGCTATTCATATATATCTACTAAATCTATTTTTACTTGTTTTCCCTATTCGCACCCAGAAAATCTTTACCTATTATTCCCAACGACAAACAAATCATATACCTAAATTTTCACCGGCTCCTGACTATTATAACGCTGACGTTGATCGTAATGAGGATTCTTATATTAAAAGCGAAAACAGTTCTTTGGAGTATTCCAAAAAGAAACAGAAAATTTTTTTTCTGAAGGAGTATAAACTAAAAAACCGCTGCCCAAGGAATCACTACTTCCACATCCAGATTTTCTATCCAAGTCTCTCACAACGAAAAAATTTTGTATGTGGAAATAATTGTTTATGCAACTTTATTAATATAATATTTGAAATCGTCTACCTCAAAAACGATATCCCACATCGGTAGTGCGGTGGGGGCGGTGATAGGGGGTGGTAGTGGAGGTGGATGAAGTAAAAAAATATTTTGAGGTTTTTGGTTCTTGTACACACACTAAATCACATTTTTTTCAAACCCCTTTAATAATGGGGTGGGGGTGGTAATGGTAAAATTTTTTGGCTAATACAAAAAAATTTTTTTACCCCCCAATCCTTCAACAGAATAAGATGAAAATATAATCTAGTTCCAGGTCTCGTTAAAGTACATACGTGAACCAAATTTCAAGTAATTTTAAATGGTTCCAGAGTAATCGTGGCGTACAAAAAAAGTTACAGACAGACAGACCGTCAGACAGACAGAAACTTTTTTCGCTCAAACTTAAAATCTCGACGTTTCATGATATTTTAAGCCTATTTGAACAATAAAAATTTTCAAAAATTTTTTTGTTAGTATACTTTCACTTGATGTGGAAATAATTTGACAGACAAAAAACTTTGGGTGAAGCGACTGACATATAGGAAGATTTCCATTGCAACTAAAATTATGTCTGATATTGAATCTCTTGAGATCAAAATGGCCGATCTGAATGAAGATAAGTGAGCAGCAACAAGAACATTCCGACTTAAAGTTGCAACTGATTGCATTTCAACAAGCTAAGGCTTCTCTAGACCTTGAAATCAGACAGAAGAAAAAATAATAATCAAGACTCAAGCAGAGGTGAAAAACATGGCAGTAGAGAACTGGAAAAAGAAATAGAAGAAGCCAAAAGGCCAGAGAAACCAAAATAATAGCTGAACTAAGTCAAAGAAACAAGGACGAGATTACCAAAAAATACAGGAAGAGGATGAACATACAACAGCGATCCGATTTGCACTTACCACAAATTGAAAGAGGAACATGAAACTGCTACTCACCATTTAGTAAATATCGAAATAGCTTTCCTGATATGCATCAGAAATAACAAAAGACTATATTATAAGAAGATAAATCCAATGAAGACACATTGTTACTTAATTTTCAGGCTTCAGAAGACACGTGTAAGCAACATGAGGAGAGATACGAGTCACTGAAATCTCAGGCCTATGCCCAGATTGAAAAGTCCAACAAAGAAATTATGTTCTTGAGAGATTAGTGAGGTATTTTCACCAAAACTGAGCAGGATTTTTTTAGTTTAGAAACTTAGGAGCCTCTCACTTCATAAAATTGTAATTAACGATTTAGCAATGTAATTCTCTTAGCTTAGTATACTTATTTCACAAATACAGCTTAAAATTCCATTTATAAAATAAAAGAAGCACTAAAAGGAGGCTTTTTGCATATTTCCCCTGACTACCATTAGTAAAATATACTAGAAAAACAATGGGCGTAATCAACACTATGGTATAGTATTTCTACAGTAAGCTGGAAGAGCAGTTCGAAATGTTGCTAGCAGGGTATTCAAGTACAGAGCCTGTCTGTGATAGACGTGGCAAACCTGCTTGAATAATGCAAACAGGACCTGCATTTTCCAGATTCCCTAACTTTTCCCTGGCTAACTACAAATTCCCCGATTGTTCCAGGTTTTCCAACCCTGTTATGAACTATTATGAGTAAATTCGGTTATTGGGCTTTTTTTATAGTTTTCCAACTGACTTTAGAAAAACTATACATTCGATTCCAATTCACAAACATTATAGAAAACTGCTGTATAAATAAAAACATCATATGAATTGATAGTGAAATATAAAATCTGTCTATACGGAGTGTTCCAGAAGTGGACAATCAAACGAAGTGAGATGATAGAGGAGGTCATTTCTGATCAAAATAAGCATATATGTGGTTATGTGTGGTTCAAAAGTTATTTCAGTTTTTGTATTTTTCCCTGAAATCGCCTAATGAGTTCCCTAAAACATTAACCAAAAATGACATGAGTTGTTTAGTTGTTCTTTTGGTTTTAGTAAGTTTTAAGTGGGGTGCACCTTTCCAATAAAAGAATTTTCATCAACTCTGTTATCTTCTGCCAAATAAAAAAAATTGTTTAGTGAACAGTTTTTGTTCACAAATAATTTTAGTTCATTTTTAAGTGAAAAAAATAAACTGTAGATAGTTGACCAATCAGAAAAAGTTGTCCATTTAATGCAGATGGTACACACATAGTGAGTCCACCAAAACATTAATTAAAAAAATATGTTTAGTTGTTCTTTTGGTTTTAGCAAGATTTAAATGGGTGTGCCTTTCCAATAAAAGCATTTTCATTAACTCTTATCTTCTCAAATAAAAAAAATAGTTTAGTGAGTTTTTTTTCATTTTAAAGTGACGCTGACAGAAAAAAAAATGCACTATAGAAAGTTGACCAACTATCAAAAAAAGTTGTCCATTTAATCCAGATTCTAACAGAATTTGCACTAAATGGACAACTTTATGTCAGCGCCGCTTAAAAATGAACTAAAATTATTTGTGGACACTTCATTCTTCTGTTGTAGTAAAGCCACCAAGGAACCACATTTAATTTCCAAACGTTTGATGACTTGCTTCCAGTTTATTGATGTCCTGTTCCTGTTTATCTCTCAATAATTGGGCCTTTTCAATCTGGGCTGAGGCATGGGATTTCAGTGACTTGTATCTTTCTTCATGTTGCCTGCATGTCTTTTCTGAGGCTTGAAGACTAAGCACCAATGTGTCTTCATTAGATTTATATCCAGCTAATATACTCTTGACCTTTTCTTATTTCCGATGGATATCAGAGAAAGCCAATTCGATATTTGTCAAATGGCGAGTAGCAGTTCCACGTTCCTCCTTCAATTTGTGGTAAATCTACAAACTGAATCACTATTCTATTTTCATACCCTTCCATTATTTTCTGATAATTTATATTGTCCTTGTTTCTTTGACTGAGCTCAGCTATTAAAGTAGTATTACTATGAGAAGATGCCAGCAAAAAATATGCGCAGAAACGAGTTTGTGCGCTGCATCATTCTAAACCAATGAGAAAGAATTACGTGACATTCAATGTCAACCCCAATGGCGGCGGTGCTCTGCAGTAGAGCGGCGGCGACGGTAATAACAATAATAAAACAACTTTATTAGGCAAAGTTTAGTAGAACTTACTATTCTTACACTTCTCCGTAACAGTTGGCAAAGTTTTAATCTACTCCATTTTCACAGTTCCTTGACCGCGAAACTTTTATTACAATTACACATTCCTATACCCCAGATAAAGCTATGCCACTGGTAAAAATATTCGCGCATTTTGGCTCCGCCCTGGCCTCTTCTCATAGTAATACTAGTCTACCTTGGTTTCTCTGACCTTGGCTTCTTTTAATTCCTCGGTGCCATCTTTTTCACCTCTGCTTAAGCTTTGATTTATCATTTCTTCCTTCTGTGTGATGTCAACTGATTAGAAAAACTATAGATTCAATCCTGATTCACAAACATTACAGAAAAACTCTGTGTAAATAAAAACATCATATGAATTGATAGTGAAACATGAAATCTGTCTATACGGAGTGTCCCAGAAGTGGACAAAATTCATTTAACATTTCTGAATTTGTACCAAGATTGAACGATCCATTCATTGAAAGTACCCATTTAGTAAAACATAAATATGGCAAGTCAAAAAAAATCTCTGGCAGTAAAAGTACTTTCTTATTTTTATTATTATTATTTAGCTGTTATCTTAGCAGCAGTACCACACATGTAATAGATACATTTCATAATGTTATAATGGCTAAAGGTCAATTTTATCTTCTTAACTGTTCATTCCAATAACCCATTATAGAAATATTATAGAAATAACGCAGTCATCATAATTTTAAAATACCACTCGGTAATATTACAGAAAATACAGCATATTTTTTTATAATTATCATTTAAAAATGTTTTTAAAACTAACACAAATACAGTGGCATACAACGCACAGCATAAACATGGATGGCAATTTCTTTGTTTGCGTTAAAGAAAATATGCTGTTTTTTTTTTTAGAGAAGTGTTAAGTTGTAATACGTACAAAAGAATTTTTCCTTTTTTAACAAATCTAAAGATATGTGTCTTCCAAGTAACTCAATCCTAGCCGTTACCAGATATTATTTACATTGCATTAAACTTATCTTTATAAAGTTTATTTACAATTTTTATAGGTACTTCGGTATCATCGAGATGCATTTCAAATTCATCTCAGTTCTAAACAAGTCAAACACTTAAATATTAATCAGGAACAACATATATAACAGAGGACGAACAGACTTGCGGTTCCACTTTTCTCCTTTTATTTTTTGATATTTCCGATGGATTTTTGTTGTTGTTGTCCTCTTCGTTGTCTGATATCACCAAAACACTATCGGCTTCCGATACAGGCTCAGTTATGGTGATCACCGTTTGGATGGTGCTTTTGGTGTTTTTTCTAAGATCAGCCATTAGAAGTTTCCACAGTTTAAGTTTGGTGTGAAAATCTAATGTCGGATGTGTTAGATTTGTCAGTCTCAGTTTTATGTCATTGGCATTGGGTAAAACTAAAAAAAATATATTTATTTATTTATATTTATATGATAAACACATTCGTAAAGAAACTTAGTGAAATATGTTTAAAGCTAGTTATAGTGGAGTCAAACACAAATTTCTAATGGAATTGTTTTGCTACAGCGATTTTATGGTTTTAATTTGTTCTAGGCGTGACCAAAGACTATTATAAATAAGACATGACACTTGAAATGAGAACCTCGTTTGCCGAGAGAGGCAGACAAGATGCCTAGCCCACAGAACAGCGCCCTTTTTCTTTAATGATTACTAACAGCTGAATTTTCGTGAGTAGTTTCGTTTTGACGAGACCATGTCTCGTCAAACTTTCCTCTCTGCGAAAATTCTCGATAGTGGTAGTGGTAGCTATATAAACTAAGCTTGGGTATATATGTCGATTGGGTGATTGTTCAAATTTTATTACTAACAGTTAGTTCTTTAGTTAAATCTTGAGATAATTTGATAAAAAATATGAAAAAACGTTTGTCCTAAAAAATCGATGGTTTGACCGAAGCATCCCCCACCACCTACATGTCCAAATAACAAGGTCACAAAAAATGATTACTAACCAGCTGATTTTTTTTACTATTGCTTAATAAATGTTAAAATTAAATGATCACATGGTCCTACAAACTAAATGGTATGTTTTTCCAGTCCTACGCTCGGAAATTGTCAGTTCCATGGTAACACTTTTCTCATTACTAACAACCTAATTTTCGTTTTTTTTTCTCTTGGGAATAAAATGTGGAACACGATTTTACTAAAAAAAAGTGGTATATACTGTTTAGGCAAGCATTATCTTGGAAATGATTAGACAAAAAGAAATGTTTAATAGAAAAGTTATTCTGTTTAAAAAGATGCATTTAACCATTTTATTTTCAAATGTACAAGGTGCCTCAAAAAGACGGCAGGTTATGCAACTTTACTTTTTTAATGGAATACCTTGTACATTTTTGCATTTTTGGATTTTCCTTTTATTTCCGAACAAATTTTATTAACCATATCCTATACCTATCAGTAACCATTGTTGAGAAAGCAGTTAAATTTTTGAGATAACATTTTTTTATTAACGTAATTATAAGGAATACTACAATACAAAAAACAGTAAATATTATAATTATTATCACAGATACTCAAACTGTCGCCCATATTCTATTTGACACAACTCATACCTCCTTAAAAGTTCTCGTGTACAAGAACATCTGGTATTATTTGGCAAGCATCAGTTATCCTATTTTTTAAATCATTAAGATTATTTGGTTTCTCAGCGTATACAACTTGTTTTAAATGACCCTATAAGAAAAATCTAGGGGCTCATATCAGGCCATTTAACAGATCCTGATTACCAATCCAGCTCCCAAGGTCTAGCATCTACTAAATGAAATGGGTGATTTTTATGAGTTGACATTAATTAACTTCTCTTGAATATAAGGTTCTTAAAACTGAAAATACATAAGCTTGAATAATTGAAACAGCTGATTCTAAAATCAATAGTAAAATTTAAAATTAAGTATTCTTGCGATTATTCAACCAATATGGTTAATAGAAGAATAAGCAAGAATTTTTCGCAATCTAATTTGATTTATACCTAAAATTCCCCCTAGGATAGAGGAAAAAATGCCAATAGTAATTTCTATTTTTTATTATTATGAATATTTTTTTACTCTACATTTTTTTTTTAATGAAAAATATTAATAATTTATTTATATATCTATGTATAAATATGGTTTTTTTAATTAAAATACCAATATTTTTTGTTCATTTATGATTACCTAAGGCCCATGAGCTTTAAATTGAGCAAATTAGGATAATAGTTAATTATAACATTTAATTTGCATTTAAAAAATATTGAATACTCAATTTATCTTTAATAAGAAGCAAATTTTTGCATCCAAATCTCCCAGTCAGGAAGCATGTTACAAGGTTCGAATTATGCGGTGGTGCTCTGTCTTGCTGCCTTATTAATTGAAGAATATGGAACATGACTGAATCAAGATTAAACTGTCGATATATCGTAAACCGTTAATGATGGGTGTAGAACATGGTTAATAAAATTTGTTCGGAAATAAAAGGAGAATCCAAAAATACAAAATTATACAAGGTGTTCCGTTTGAAAAAGTAAAGTTGCATAACCTGCCGTGTCTTTTTGAGGTGCCCTGTACATTAGAAAATAAAATGGTTAAATGTGTCTTTCTAAACAGAATAACTTTTCTATTAAAAATTTCTTTTTATGTCTAACCTTTTCCGAGATAATGCTTGTCTAAATAGAGCTGGGACACCCTGTATATTGATTGAATTGAATTTTAAACTTATTTTGAATTTTGTAACACTACTGGATGTTGAATATTGTATTATATAAAAGATTAAATAAGAATATAGAAGGATATACATGTGTGTATGTGCGCGCGCGCATACACACACAACCACACACACAGTCAAGGAAAGAAAAAATGTCAAAACTTAAGTTAGAATCATGCGGACTACTGGCCCAAGCTAGTCTAGGCCATATAAGCGTGCAGAGGTAATTCCATAGACATTTATACTGCCCTACTAAACACAGAGAGGGTAACTGCACTTTGTACTGTTTGCAAATAATTGTACTTCTATGTTTACGTGAGTGCTGTAGTTTCTTTCACTAAATTATTTATTTTTTGTTACTACTTATATGTATTTTTTTATGTTCTTTCTAATTTTTAACATTGCAAGCTTTTATAAAAATACATTGTTGAGGAAAATGTAGTTACTACTTATTCATTTTTAAGATGTCTACAAATTACTAAGCTAGAGGGTAGTAACTACTACCAGTTTCTTATAAAATCATTTATTCGAACAAAAATTTAGAGTGAATACAAAACTTAAGCATACAGAATTGCTAATATATGTCATCTTCGTATACAGAAAGTTGTTCCTTTTTGACCATAATGCCATTTTCACGTTCCATTAATTTTGAAATAATATTGTCACGTTTTTGTGCTGATACTCCTTTTGGTTTCTTCTCCTGTTCTGGAGCCGGTATTCCGGACTTCATTATATTAGCCTCTAGGAAATTTAGTGGCAGCTCTGGACCATCAAAGTCTTTTTTGTAGGATAAGGACATCGATCCTTTTCTTGCCTGCACTTGAACAATGCCATGTATAAAGGGTGGCTCAGCCGATAGGGACACTCTTGCAACTCTTGAATGGACAAATGGATTTTTTTCACATTTGGTGTAGTAATAAGGGATGAAGTTTCTGATTATATGATGTAATAAACCAAAATGGCCGTCTTCCGGTTTCGATGCAATTGAGATGAAAATCAAATTTTTAAATGGGACAACCTGTATATTTTTGCATATTTGGATTCTGCTGGCCAAAATACATATGATCTGACCCCCACATATTGGGGGTCAGAATGGGTTTACATTACGTACTAATATACTAAAGGCTGTCAGGGTTATCTGTAATTTGCTAACCCAAATCGGCGGTAAGTACAATTTACTAAGCTGTTAGTGTCGTAAATGATATTAAAAAAAATGATGTAGATACGAGGTATTTGGCTTAGTATATGGAGTTACTACCAAATTGTTTAGTATAATAGTATCTCAATATACATACCTCTAACTTTTTTATTAAAAATTAAATATTTCCAGCTCAGCTACACTTACAATCTTTAATATTAGGTGTAAAAGGAACACTAGAGTTACTTGGCAGCATTATCTCATTTTGCAAAAAAAATTGCAGTTACTCCCTCTGTGCTTAGTAGGGCAGTATAGACCAAGCCACTAATGGAGATTTGCCGAGAAGCATGTTTCCATGTGCAAAATGCTTTGCTTTCCTATCTTTGTTTTCAACCCATATTTCTTGATAGGCTCACTCTCTTTAAGAATGCCTGACGTAACTCTCCCACTATCTGAGATTTTGCTTCTGTCGCATACGTCTTCACTTGACAACATAAACGATGAAATTGATAGTTGCAAAGAAGATAAAGATGAGGAGATTGATGTTCATAGCAACGAAGATGAAGGGTCGACAGATGAATCTGATCAAGATTAATTTAGTTTTTTTATATGCATAAATATATTATTTTTTATACAATAAAAAAGAATTATTCAAATATGAAAACTATGCATATTTATTTTTTCTTTTTTTTTTTGGCTATTCAAAAATAGTATATTAAAGTATAAGTGGATATTAAGGTCTTTAAAACACGCACGATTTTTCGAGCACGACCAGTTATCCGCGAATACTTTACGCTATTTTTTTTATTGGTACACTTTGAAATCATAAATAAATACTGGTATTATTACTACAAAAAATGGAAATAAAAATTAAGAATGTAAAATGATTGAATTCGTGATGTGACATCAGGATACCTGTCAGTGTCATGAAAATGAGAAAACAAAAATTAATTTGCAATCTGTCACATAGGATCAATTATTGTCACTACAGTTGTCACTGATTGTATATATTGCTTTAAAATGAGTTCTAACATTGATTACTTAAATAGAAAAGCAGAATCGCGGTTAATACCGCAAAAATCGGATCCCGCTTACAAAAAAGAATACGACAAGTTCATCAAATGGATGGAAGAGCAAAAGGTAACAGATACAGATGAACGAGTTATACTTGTTTATCTTTGATGATGCCATGGTAACTTTAAAACGCGCGTTTTTAAAACTTGGATTTAAACACTCTGAGGCATACTTTAAATAAGCAAAATAGGGTACCAATAAAAAAAAAGGTTTTTTTTTTAAAGGTACAAATTTTTTTTTAGTAATTTTCTCTCTTTTTCATAAACTGTTCATATAAATTATGTTATTTTTGAATTAAACAAATCATTAAACATTAAAAATAATATTACATTACAATTATAAAGAAAATTTTTCGGTCTTGTAGTCGAGCATTTAATAAAACATATAGAAGTGTATGAAAAATTCAAAAATTCGCAACGAATGTAAAGGAGGATGTTAAAAAGTAGCTAATTTTGGCCTAAGCTCGGCAACGGAAAATGAACACGATTTTTTATAGCATTTTTCAGGTTTTACGAAAAAATGGCGGGAAAATGTGGAGAAGTTAAGAAAATGCTTGAGAATTTATAAAGTCCTGTCTGAGATATTCATAACTTAAACTTTTAAGATCTATAATATTTTATTCTAGATTATGGTGGTTTCTTTTAGGATTTTTCTCATAGAATATTGCTCTATCGCTTTGCCGAAAAGTGTCGGGGAAATGCGGAACAATTAAGAAAATGCTTAAAAACTGAATATTACAGGCTCGAATTTGTAAATTTTTGGGCATTCTGTTAATTTTTCCGCATTTTCCAGACATGTTTCGTCAAGGTGATGTAGAGAATCATATTCTACGAGAAAAATACTAAAAGAAATCACTATAATCTAAAGTAAAATATAATGGATATTAAAAATTTAACTTGTGAATATCTCAGGTTGGATTTTATGAATTCTCAACGATTTTCTTAACTTTTCCACATTTTCCCGCCATTTTTTCCGTAAAATCGAATACATCATCGCATTCTACTGGAAAAATTCTATCAAAAACCATGTTCATTTTCTGTTGCCCGGAATTAGCCACTTTTTAGCATCCTCCTTTGCAAATTAGGGTTTAAAATAAAGGGAAATGTTGTTTTTTGATAATCTGAATCTATAAGCAAAATTTGGTAGATATCAGAATTCCGCTTAATAAAAGTATATTAATTTAATTTACCAAAACCGCAATTATAAAATAATTCGTCAATTAAAATAATTTTTGTCGGACTAGCAAAACATACCAATTTTTTTGTTTTGTTTTGTTTGTATTTTATTTGGGCAGAGAATACATTAACCTACCATGTGTTATTTTTGTTAGTAATGAGAAGTGTTACCGTTGAACCGAGCGTAGGACTGGAAAAAAATACCATTCAATTTGTAGGACAAGGTGGCCATTTAATTTTAAAAACATTTATTAAGCAAAATAGTAAAAAAATCAGCTGGTTAGTAATAATTTTTTGTGACCTCATTATTTGGACATCGATTTTCTAGCACAAACATATTTTTGTGATTTTTATCAAATTATCTCAAGATTTAATTAAAAAACTAACTGTTACTAATAAAATTTGAACAATCACCCAATCAACATATATACCCAAGCGTAGTTTATATAGCTACCACTACCGAGAATTTTCGCAGAGAGAAACGTTGGGCGTCTGATCAAATCGAAGCTACTCACGAAAATTCAGCCTGTTAGTAATCATTAAAAAAAGGGCACTGTACTGTGGACTAGCCAAATTAAATTTTTCGTCATTCTTTTGCGCATGCGTCAGCAGGTTAGCATTCCTGGATCTCTGTGAGAAATTTCAGAGACAGCCTTTATGTAGATATAATATATTGTATACACCAACGATAGATATATTATATTGTATTCCCAAACAATACAAAATCACAAAATAATCAAATATTAGTACCAGTTCATCGCCTTGTATCATCTTGTCCGTGTTTACTTGTACAATACGTACAGTTTTATTTGTGTGATATTAGGTCATATATGCATGAAAATTTTTACTCGATTACATATCACTTAGAGCCAAC
The DNA here is from genome assembly GCA_936432065.2 of Rutpela maculata. NCBI lineage: Eukaryota > Metazoa > Arthropoda > Insecta > Coleoptera > Cerambycidae > Rutpela > Rutpela maculata. The sequence goes on from OW386285.2 coordinate 347,779,719, forward strand.
TCTGGGTTTGACGGCCTTCATCACTGTGATCCCGGGTCTACATTTTAGCATTGTCAAATGAATATTTCAAATTAAATGCCCGAGGTCAAATTTCTCAAGGGAGATTTATTAATGGGATTGCTCGAAGTGTCGTGTTTTATATATATTAAATCATTAGTCTTTGGTGAGACAATAATTGTAATGAAAAGTTTTGGATTAACTCTGTCCATTGTTTCATATAAAATTTAAACAATTTATATTGCAAAACTAAAATTTTTTGCTATTTCCCTTATTAACTCCGGTCCTAGTCATTGCATTGCTAAAATGAAAATACCAAATTCTCCATAATAAACTTTTGAAAATAAAACTAGACATATAAAACAAACGTTTTGAAAACCCCTCCAGGTTTTTTTAATTTTTAGATGTTTAAGTAAATAAATATTTTAAAATAAATATACTTGACAGAAATGTAGTGGCATTTATTGTATTAATAACTACTTTTATATTAGTCAATGTAAAGAATTTATTAAAACAACGAATTATTTATTAATTCCGTGAACCTTTTCATTGAATACTCGAAAACATTTATCAACTTTTAAGGACAAGTTCGACAAAATATTTTCATGATATTAATGTATAAAATCATTAAGTAATAAACGCTGTTCATTTTTTCAATGTTCATATTTTACTGTTCCAACCGAGGGGTAAACCGCTGGCGAATACTTTTATGGGAGTATATTGTACAGAGCAAAACACTATTTTTTAATGTTATTTCGCTTCAGAATCTATCAAAGTTAGAGTTGTTTTTTTTAGAGCCTGAAGATGATGCTTCACATTGAAGGCATACAGTCAGTATCGCCATAAATATACAATAACTGTTGAAACATGGCAGCTACCATGAAAATTGTCATTTTACTATGTTATTATGTTCACTTTTAATAATTTTAATAATTCTTCCAGATCAACATGGCTTTCAACATGGTTTTTGAGAGTGGAGATAGGATTCCAACAAATTTGCAATAATGTTTGGAGAGGCTAATAACATTTTTACCCAATAAATTATTTGATGAGACACCCTGTATAATTATTACTGAACCAAATAGCAACTTGTATTATATTAATGATTATTTCCCTCACAAATTATAGAACAATGACATTTCGTGAATTTTTAAATTTCTACCAATGACAACAGTTTTACACTGAATAAACGCAAGCTAGCTTTTGCTAAAATTTAACAGCTATTAAATTACGTCTAGCTTTTAAATGCACATAATTGATTTAATTCACTCTCAACTGGATTAAAAACAAAATTAAACATTACAAATTCAAGAATTATTATTTTTGTTTATAATTACCATGTACCAAGGGTGTATTTTTAATATCAGATACAAGCTGTCAAATTTACACTAGGCCCACTGTGCTGGTCTTTAATAGGCCATCACAGACGGGTTTGCATAAGCGTAAAAAAAATATATGCATAAGCATATGCATAGACGTAAATATAAAACTAATAACAGTCAAATCGCATAACCGTATCAAGTGACCCAATCAGATGCAAGCATCAAATGCGCATATTTCGATATTTTTCTATGCACTTATGCGAGGAGCTAAGTAACAAAATGGCCGCCTTATGTCTGTACTCTGATTGGGTAATGACTCTATGCATATGCATATGCGCCTATGCAAATTCGTCTGTGATGGCCTTATGCACGTATATAACACTGTGCAAGAAAATTCAGATTATGACATCTAAGTACTTACTAGGTACTTATAAGGTTAGTACTTACCAAAGTTATTATAATAAACCTCTATCACATCAACCACCATAGATTCTTTCAGGGACCAATCTATTTTCCAATAAATAGCAATCAACACATTTGATAGGTTATCTAGGTATTTAATCATCACCCCACCATCTGCATGTTTAGATATAACAACTTTTGGCTCTTTGGCAATTACTATTGCAGATATTAGCCTTCTTGTTTCCACAAACTTGGAAAATTGAATTAGTGTTGTAAATGCTGCGTTTAAATTCCGATGTCTCTGTAGAAAGTTACGAACAATGGCTGCTTCTTTTTCTATATGTTTATTGCTTATTATGTCAATGTCTAGTTTTAAAATTTCGCTCGATTTCTCCTAAAACAACTAAACATTGTGAAAGAAATTTAAAACAGATGTGATTCTTGTGAATATTCAGAGGAATGGTCAGAAGTGTTGAAGTGTACTTACATAGGCAAATGCTAGTATTTTCACAGAAAATTGAACGTTATAGATCGTAAAATCAAATGTGTAAATAAGACATAGTTTCTCTCCGAAAACATTATTGCTGTTTTCATTGTATTTTCTTATATTACCATTTGTAAACATAATATCTGAGAGATCAACATTAATATCAAAGTCTAATTTTAACTTAAGACCAAACGGATGAATCTGTCCGTTCATGTTCAAATGATTTATTTAATGTTCTGAAACTTTTTCCAGTCACATTATTTAAACGAATTATAATGGGATTCACATTAAATAAAATTATTTTTTTTATTATTTATGTTCATTGACACTAATGACAGTAATGACACTAATGACAATGACGGATGACAGGATTGACGGGATTGACAAAAATATTCACAGATGACAGAAGATATTCATAGTCTATTTTAAATCATTTTAATGATGACGTCATAGTAACCAGGTTACCTATCATGGTAAGTGGTGTAGTTATATAACCACGGTCAATAAACGATACGGTTACATCAATCAGCAGCTTTAGGACGAGAGAGACGCGGGGAGCGGGAAATCGAATGAAAGAGACAGACATATCTGATTTCCGTGCAGAAGACAGAGACAGAGATTCCGCTAGGGTCTACAGCTTACGTCACCTGTAGACACTACAAGCATCTTTGTCTCTGTCTTTTGCACGGAAATCAGATATGTCTGTCTCTTTCATTCGATTTCCCGCCCCCCGCGTCTCTCTCGCCGTCAAGCTGCTAATTGAGACAACCGTATGGTTTAATGACCGTGTTATATAACTACTTAGATTTCAATTTTTAACACAAAACATCTCAACTCATCCAAGATTCTATGCAAACTTTAAAACAATATCTATTTATTTTAATATGAGCGAACTCTTTAGATTCTTTTACTTTGTATAATGGTTATGAAGATATCCACCAGAGTTTATATTATTCATTGAATCATAGAGCATCTGCACGTACACGTCACAAGGTCGTTGCCTGGATGGTAAACAAATAAAGAAACTCACTTTATTTCCTTATGAATTTCAGTGTTCAACGTATAATAATAATTAATATTTTCCTTATAACACGCGTAGAAAATCCAAGCAACGACCTTATGACGTCAAGTGCAGATGCCCTATTGGTGACATTGGCACCAGGCCCGTAGCTAGAAAATGCTTTAAGGGTGGGCAAACAATTTTTTAGAGGGGGCCCGTGGGCCAAAAAATCGTTTTCCATTTAAAAATAGCTACCTCATTATTTTCTGCGGTCGCCGTAGGTCGGGCGAAAATTATTCCAGGACGGGCTACGCCCGTCCTGGCCCACCCCTAGCTGCAGGCCTGATTGGCACAGAGTACAGTAACTACACAGAGGTGAAAGCACAGAAGAAGAAACAATCAGAAGGGAATGTCGGCAAAAAATCCTTTGATCTCGTGTTGTAAATTTTCGCCATTCTTTTGTTGGGCGAGTTCAGGACAGTACTCAATATTTTTTACCCCTTTTAGGAACGGCCCGGTAGAGATTCAGAGAACCTGTGAAACATTAGATGAAGACAAATAATATTTGTTTTAGATTTTCAATATTTCTTAACTAGTTAGGCGGCATCATGATATATAAGCTGTATCACGAGGCGAGATCACGCCACTCGCCATTTGTCGCAGACGATCCGGTTACAGAAGAAATCCGTGATCCGGGCCTGGCACAATATTTTACAATTCCGTCCGAGATTGACAGTGCGCGATGTAGATGCGCGAACTTTTCGCGCCAATGAGAGATTCTATTCTGATTGTTTCTTTTTCTGTGGTGAAAGCTTTGGCGGCACCATTGAGTTTTGATGGCTCGATCTCTATATATTGTAGTGATGCAGATATTCGGATGATTTCGGTACTCGGATTACACGGAATCGGATGACAAGAATATTCGGATTAATCATCCGATGTCGAATTAAATTTTCTCTATAGGTATTAGTAATGTGATATCGCGATTTTTCAATCATTCTGTCAACAGTAATTGCGATCGTGGTTAAAGCGAATGCTAGTGGCACTGATAGTAATTTTTTTCCCCAGATCTCAGAATCGATGAGCGGGGGGGAGAAATCTAAGAAAACATTTTATTATCCAAGTGCACGATTGACAGTTGTTTTTTTGTTTTGTACTTAAAATTAATCCGAGTATATTTTATTCGGATGAAATTTTAATACTCGGAATCAAGCGGGTATTTTGATACTCGGATTAACCGAGTATTTTAATTCGAATTCACCCAACACTAATATATTGTTGACATCATCGATTATAAACACCTAACCTCAAAAATACATATCTTTTAAAACTTTCCGAGTAATATGTCACTATTATGAAAATTTCCGCTTGGTTCTCGTGCTTTCAACTAAAATCTTGTTCAATGTAATGTTCATAAAGTTTTAATATCTTCTGCCAATAAAATAAGGCGATTTTTGTAGGTTGGAAATCCAAGCTATAATTAGCAGCCCATTTTTAGTAATCAACAATATTGAGACATCATTTGCGTCAATTTTTAAATGTTTGCTTGGAGCCATACTGGTTTTAAATGAGAAGTGCGGATACAATCAATAAAAATGATAATAAACTTAAAAAACCTAAAAGTTGAGGTTATGTCAATGCAATCGATGACGTCACAGCCCGTTTTGTATAATAACCCGTTCAGTTATTCAGTTTTGATATTTATTTGTTGAAATTTTAAATTGATAGATGAAAGAATGGTGTTTAAATATTGGTAAGTGCTTTAATGTACGGAGTACTTCATTTTAATAATATCAAAAAAGCAAACTTGCATACAGTAAAAACACCTAATTATAAATGCTGGACAGTACTCCAAAATGCTGGACTTTCCAGCGAAATTCCGGACGTATGGTCACCCTAAAATAGATGAACAAATAACAAATAATAGATTTCAAATGTGCTGTAGACTAAAATATAGGGATTTTGTATTATTATACATTGTAAACATCAATAATACTGATTAAAATCAAAGTTTTATTATCTTATTAAAAATGCGTTTCGCTATGATTCAACATATGCGTACACATTTCAATCATAAAATAATCAGATACTAGCAAATATTGATTTTTTTACTATTCTTAATCTCATCTTTTTGAAGATATACGTATCTTAAAATTCAACAACGCAAGTTCGGTAAATACAGGAACGTCCCTTATGTTACGTTTTGATTGTTTTGAATTCAGTGATATATCATCAGCGATAGTATTGATATTTTTTTGATCTGGATCAACCATACACTTTCATTTTGATAGCAGCTCTATGTTGTCTTGCAACCGAAATCTCGTTGCAAGTTCATAGATCCACGAAAATGTCGATATTCTTCTCCAGTCCAGGAAAGTTTTAAATTAAACGAGACTTTCCTGATCTTCCCTGTAAAAGTTTCTTGCTTGTAAGTTACCGGCTTGTAGCCTTCGACCAAAATGTGATATAGTGATTTTTCAATCACACTGTGAATAGTGTGACGACTTCCTAACCTGACAAAATCAATTAAAACGTATGAATATTTATTTGCAGATGTCTAAGCCATATTTATTTTTTATGTATAGTATGTAATATTCAAAGTGTAATAATGCAGGGTAAATGTATTGATCAAGCCAACGAGAAGTCGTGACACGTCACAGCTTTCTAGCAACTTAAGTAACCGACGTTATCAGCGATTTTTAATATTAGTGATTGAATCACAGTTCGTGAAATATCACCCTTCATTACTCTGTGCCAACATAATGGATTCAAAAGTACCAAATCGTTGACGTTTTTGACAAGTGTCAAATTAATCAATATGGCCACCTGTCTCAAATTTGTCAATAAATAAAAATACAAATTTTACACGACACAGTAAGACAGTAAGATAAAAGGCATGGTTATTTAATTATTCTCGCAAGCAAGCCCGATAAATATCGAAGAAATCCCATAATTTTGGAGCACCAACTACTTAAACGGTGACATATTTTACGACATTAATATTCAGGTGAGCTTTCTTTAGAACTTTTAAATAGAAAATTAATATTTAACGTAGTAACTCAAGGCCGCTTAATCGGTCTTTTCCTTCTGATTAATTAGACCTGTTTGATGATAAATTTATTGTTGTAGTACTCTACTGAATTTACTGTATTAATTTTTTTTAGATGTCGAACATTATACCACCACTTTTAAGTAATACTCCTCCTCCGCCACCATCTCCCGAGGAAGATGATGAGGATGAATTTGGTGACTTTACAGGAGTTAATTATTCATATGGCTGTGACAGTAAGAACCTCAGTGACCTCAAAGTTTTGTGTTAGCCTGACCATATTTGTTTACAGGTTTATCATTGCCCTCTTCTCCAATTCACCCGCCAAAGAAAGTGTCAATTCCAAATGGACTAGATATTAACAGTAACGATGAAAAAAACAAAGTAGCACAAATTGATCTAGGCGCAGAGAAAGATTTTCAATATGAAAGAAAATTTAGTGAAAGTTTCACGGATTTTTCCACTCCAGTAGATGAAATATATGTACACAAAGATGATATTGAGCACTCCACATTAGATTGTTGTCATATAGAAGACGAACTGCGTGAAAATTCAAATATTAGCATAGAAAATTACTCCAGTATATCATTGACTGTTGATAAGAACATCAAGATTCAGTTGGATGAAGAATATCCACCAGATGATGAATCAAAATGTAACCCAAACAACAGTACTGAGAATACTTTAAATCAAAATAAGGTATCAATTCAAGAAATATTTTCAACCAGTAACTTAGAAAATGACAAGAATACAGAGTTTGCCTTAAAAAGTGATTTAAATAAATGTACCAATCTTCCTGTTGACGGAAAAGAAATATCTACTGAAACTTACATTAATAAAGATATTGGCCTAGCAAATGAGAATTTGGCTATAAATGAATCAAAAAGAGACAATGATTTTGTAGATGAAAGTTATTTTCAAAATAGTATACATGTAGATAATATAGAACATGAATTTGACAGTGTTCCTCCTATACCAGAAGCGAAATTAAGCAAGTCTAGTGATGAGGATGTTAGTGAAATTAATCCCCAAAATCAAATTGGGGACAATGAAATTATGGAAGAAAACGTTTGTTCTTTTCAGTTAAAACATAGTCAGGTGGATTACAAAGAAGTAACAGTAAGCGATTTGAGAACTAGTCAAACAGAAGGACACATCTCTACCTCAATCCATAAAGAGGAGATAGAAAGTAAAGCAGACATACCATCGAATATATCATTAGACAATCATAAGGAAGATGAAAGTTGTACTAATGATGAATTTTGTGATTTTGCTTTTCCAGATGAAACAATCCACACTACACCAAAAATAGCCTCAAAGAATGAAGAATTTGCAAATTTTAAGGATCCAGAGAGTGTGGAAATTGGACATTGTGAGCAAAAAGTAGAAAGTGTGATTAATGATGATGATTTTGGTGATTTTTCTTTTCCTGAACCTCACCTCAATCTAGATAAAAATGCTACCAGTTTTACATCCAGTAAAGAAGAGACGAAAAATGATGATTTTGATGATTTTGGTGAGTTTACCTATACCACAGTTGATGACCTACAATCTTCTTCAAAACAAGATGACGTTGCATTTGGCAGCTTTGCCAACTTTGCTGACATCGTAGACGAACCAGTTATATTAACCTTAAATGAAAAACAAGCATTCGAGAAAGCCGAATGCATTTTGGCAGAGATTTTCCCTGTGTCTACCGAAAATCAGGAAGATTATCATTACATAAATGGGGAAAAAGATGATTTTATTTTCAATGAGTTGAAAGATATTACAGAAAGTCAGGCTTTGACTTATCAGTGGTCGAAATCAGCTAGTCAAAACATGCTTTTGAAAGCTCTTAATATTGATGCCAGGAATATAGTAAGTATTTATTATTTTTAAACGAGGGGTATTCCACAAAAAAATATTGTGTGCACTAATTCCCAAGATAGATAATAATTCCCCTAATTCCATACTATTTCCCCTAATTCCCTAGTAATTCCTTTAATTTCCTAGTATTTTCCCTAATTCTCTACATCGATAACTAGCTAACACCGATAGTAACACATTGCCTAATTCTGAGCCCGAAAGACATAGTTACAAACATTACAAGTTAAATAAAACTTGCAAAAGAACAACAGGATTCTTCCTGTAACATTAGCTTTCTTTCCAAATTCCAACACAATCAGGCTTTCAATTGTTAAGTTATCGTGCTTACAAGAAACAAAATAGACGACAAACAAACGGACGGACATTTTGAAAGTTGTTCAGAATTTGATCACTAACACAGTGAGATAAACATTTTTTCTTTCCAAGCAGTATTTTCTGTTTTAGAAATGTGCCGATCAAATTGCAATATACTTTTCGTTTTCGTATTTGCAAAGAGTATAATAAAGGGAATTTTATTAACTATATTTCATCTCCTTTGACATTTCTCTGTAAAACCAATAGTTTGGCAGCAAAAAATCTCCCGTGTCTTTCGGAAGTGATTAAAAATATGCCCTTTTCGAAAATATATTTCAACAAAATAAGCAAATAAAAGCATGAATATAATTATATGAAAATCGAAGTTTGCGTGGGCGTTGTGATTTGTGCCACAATTTAAACTGCTATAAAAGCTTAGAAAATGAAGATAATTACACTAATTGTCTACCACTTTAAAATGATAAGATCTTTCAAAGGACAAGGGTAGATAAGCTATATAATTTTCGCCCACTAATTTCATAAAAAAGAAAAGTTTTCCTTAAAGTCATTAAGCGTTATTTATTTATAGTTGAACATGTGATCTTTATGTTTCTATATGTTTTACATTTGAAAAACAACAGTAGGTCACAGTAATATCATTTCAAAGTGGGCATGTTTGCAGTGTTCTAGTAATTTTTGACCTTTTGCCGAAATTTTAATGTATATTTCAGTTAGATGCGCTCGATGAAACAAGATAAACTGTACCTCATTTCATTGTTGAGCATTTAAGCTTTTAAATAATGGTTAATTTATATTGTTTCATCGAGCCCTTCAATGTATAAAAAACAAAATCGTTTCCGCGGGAGTCGTAGTAGTGTCGACGTTGCGTGCGAATTTAAACGTGTCAGCGCTCAAAACCACATATTGTGGTATGTATTGAATAAGAATATGTTTATCCATGACCATCGTATAATCACTGCATTCTACATTTAACAATTGTCAAATAATGATAGTCATTATTCCAACCAAATGTATAATGAACATAATCTGATTCTAACCCATATTTAACCAACCAGGAACTAGTTATTTTCATTCTAACGCACCTTTGACCAATCAGGAACTAGCAATATTCATAAGGAAACGGCGAATTCATTTTCCCATGTTTTCGTGCATATTTTCGTGTTTGACGTTTAACACGTCAACGTTTTACTGTAAATGAACTTTATTTTTTCAGTTTTAAATGATTAAAACAGTTAAAATATGCGATAGTCATGGATAAATTATAGTATTCAGTTCGCGTATAATGGCTATTACACACTCGGATTATTTACGACACGCCTTCGTCTCGTGCTGTAAACATCACCCCCGCGAGTAATAGCCATCATTATACGCTCACTGAATAATCTACTATTCCAAAGAACAGTTTTTTATTATTCGTCAAGACATATACTACTCGGAAAATATAATGACATACAACATGGCCGATGGGCGGAAAAAGGCCCTTATCTACCCTTGTCCTTTACCAGTAATTTTTGACATTTCATTTATTTAAAAAAAAATTCAAACAGATTGTACAAAAACCCTGATTGTTGGCAAACAAAAGGATTTTTGCTACAGATATTTATTTTATAAAAACTGCATTCACTGATGAATTTATCTATAGAAATTTAACAAAAATGGTTTCAAGCAATTTTTAGATAGCACTCATTCTTAGCATGTTATGTAAGAATATTCATTCAATATTTATTTTTCTGAATTTTCTGGGAGTTTTGAATCTTAGTCAATTAAGTTGAAAATTGACTAAGATTCAAAAAACAAATTAAAGGCAATTGAATAAGCTTTTGATTTTATTTAGCCCATTTTTTACGTATGGCCCACTGTTTTTGGCGGGCGACAAAATACGCTTCTTCGAAAACAGTGAGAGAATGGCGTAATTTAAAAAATCTATCTCGGTCTCGTTTTATCGTACAGGCAATAAAAAAATCAATATAAAGGTAATTTTATAGGATTTTTTTTTAAAAATCCTGTTGTTTTTCGGTAAAAGCGATATTTTTTAAGATGTTTTAAAAAAAAAACTCCAGAATTTCAGTGAATGAGGATTTTTTCCGATTTTTGCAATCCACAAATAGTTTCTAATTGCCTTCTATTAGGTTGCGATTCTTTATAATTTTTGAATTGCCGGAATGGATTTGCCTCACGGCCTAATTGCGAGATGGGTAAATAGATCACTGCATTAACTTACCATGATTTAATTTAATTAAACTATGCTCACAGTAGTCGCCTGTTTGTCACTGTTTATAAAATTGTTTTGTTTAGTTTTGCTTACAAAGGCGAAATTGGTGCACGTGCAAATCCCATGTACAGAATCGGCAAATTTAGTTTTATATATCCTGAAATAAACGAGTGCAAGAGAGAGAGCAGGGAAATTAGGGAAAAAATGACGGACACACTGCCCGCAGCACACTCCACACTTCGAGAAATCTTATTTGTATCACTTTGTCTTGTGTCAACGCAGGGCATCGCTTCTAACCGTGAGCGCATTGTACTGGGATAATATCCATCTTTCTTTTTCTAATTTCTCTGTTTTCTTTCTTGCACTCGGGATGCATATATAAAACTAGATTTGCCGAATCTGTATATGATACAGCTATAGAGCGCGCATGTCTCGGCGCATGTTATTATGTACGAGTGCTACCATGTCTCGAGTTGCGCACGCCGCGTATTAATTCCACACTCATTGCTTACTAATTTATACTAATTCCCCACTAATTCCCTAATAATTCCTGCTAATTCCCACTAATGCCTACTAATTCCCACTAATTTCCTACCAATTCCTGGAGCTTGTACACCAAAATTCCCCTGCGGAATACCCCCCGTTTTTAAACTTTTCTTGTCTCCATTTTTCTTTTTAATTTTACTTGCACTACTTAGTACTGGTAATTTTTTTTGTTCTCATTCAAATGGGCTTAGAATTTGTGAGATGGGTAGAGGAAACTTTCCATTTGAAAGTTCCCGGAACAAAATTTTGGTAAAAATTAAAGTTTTCAATAAAATATTGAAATATTTAAATATTTGAAAGTTTCCAAAATTCTGGGAAAATTTCCTTTGGGAACTTTCGAAATATTCAAATATTTTGCGGAAAACTTTCAATTTATCAAAATTTCTTTCTGGAAACTTTCATATGGAAAGTTTCCTGTACCCATCTCTGATTTTTATCAGAACTTTGTTCCGGAAACTCCCGAAAGTTTCCTTTACCCGTCTCTGGAAGTTCTTACTGTTTGCTGGGAATTTTGCCACTGTAACAATATTTAGAAATTTTGATGAAAGAGACCTCTGCGCCAGATGGATTAGAAAGAGGCTGATTTTTAATACTTCTAAAATGTCTCACGCCTAAAATGATATAAACTGAAACGAAAATGTTAAATGATAATTAAAAAATTATATTGAATGCTGTTAACGGTTCCGAAAATATTATTTCTTTTTCCGTTATCAAAACTTTGAGTTTAGTACAGTAAGAGAAGCAGTAAAAATGGTAAAATTCCCGGCCCGAAAACGACGAAAGAAATTTCCTTAGTTTTTTTTGCAATATGCTTTATAAAATACGTACATCAAAATCTATATTTTTCCATTACCTGCTTTTTATTTTTAAGGGTCGAAACCACCCCTAGAAAATGAAAAATTAATAACTCTTCTAATTTTACGAATAAATTAACAAACATCGATATGCTTATGTTTTTTGAGGTCGCTGAATTTGACTGTGAGGTCAAAACTTATGAGACGAAAATATTATGGGTTCAAATCACCCTTAAATACTGAAAAATTAATGTTTTCTAATTTTACGAATAAAGTCACGAAAATCCATATACTTATGTTTTTGAGGTCGCTGAATATGATTATGAGGTCAACACATAGGAAAGACGAAAATATTAAGGGTTAAAACCACCCTTAAATACTGAAAAATTAATAATTCTTCCAATGTTTTTTTTTTTTTTTTCGAGAAGGGAAACCCACACGGGCTGCCCATCCTAACTTGGAATGGGTCTGAGTGTCAGCCTCTAACTGACTAAAACCCCTCCTCCTAGGGGTCGTCTGTAAAGAATACTCCGACGGCACTGCAGCCTCCTGGGCTTATTGTGCTCTCCCTGTCTTGCTGTCTTAGTTTGCACTGTCCATTTTAATACTCCTCTGACAAGGTGATGCAGGTCTGAAAATGGACGAGTTATGATGGTCTCCGGGTCTGGTTGTGTTTGCCCATAGATATTATAACTCACTCTACCCATTTTTCCTGTGCCATTGGCAGCAGGTCTGAGAAAATTGGCAGAGTGGTAGTTGCCAGGTCCATTATCTTTCCCCGTTGATATTATATCCTGCAGTCCAAACCCTGCAGTCGTATAATATGCTTTGTCAGCAACGGTTTCGCTACACGGCGTTCCTCGCTGGACACCACCCCAGTCAAGTCCTCGTCGCGCGCGATGTCGCTCTACTTCGCACCTCTGCATCACTTTAGTGAGGACCGCTGTAGGCTCCTCATTGTGATGCAGTTTTGTCTGGAATGGACCTATTTTCCCATTCCTTCAACTTTTTGAAGGTTGCTCCACCAGGCTATGCTCCTTGTCAGCAACGGCCTCACTAAGCGACATTTCTTGATGGTCCGTCACCCCAGTCAAGTCCTTGCCGCTTGAGACGTTGCTTCACTTCGCACCCCTGCATCACTTTAGTAAGGACTGCTGTGGCCTCCTTACTATGATGTAGGTTTATCTGCACCTTCAGCTGGAATAGGCCTATTTTTTCCCCCTATCTTTCCTGAGGGTTACACTCCCCTAGCTCGGGAACCCAGACGAGAGGCTCGGGCGCTTTGGAAGGTCCTTGATGTTGACCGAAGTCACGGACACCCCCTCCCTCAGCTCCTTCACCTCCCCCGCATTACGCTCGTGGGCTTTGTTATGGGGGGGGTCTGCACAGAACATGCTGAGGAACCCCCTCCCTCTCCACGAGTAAGGGGAAAGGATGGTCACCACGCACGGAGCCCCTTACATACGTGGAAGGCATTTATACAACGGGGTGCGCCTGTTCCCCCGAGGTTTGTCGCTAGTGGTCGGGCTCCCCCCCGACCATGCATCCCATCGGCGCGCACAATACCTTGGGATTGGGGAAGTTTTTATGGTGGTACTTCATCCACATAGTCAGGGCGGTGAAGCCAAGACCCCCGTGCCCCCTGGAGAGACGTACCCCTGACCTGGGTCAGGGGGTCATTGCCACTCCAAGCGGTTTATGGTATGTGAGCTGGTCCGTGACGTGGTTTTAGCCGGGGTGGACTGGGTTATTAGCCCTACCCCCCAGCAGTAGAACAGAATAGAATAGAATAGAATAGTGTTTATTTGTTCAGTATTTTCCAATTTATGTGGACATAGAACGTGTCAAATAGCATACATTACATCATACATATAAAATAGACAATAAGAATAAAAATAGTACTTAACCTAGGTATGAATCCGTTAATTAAAACACACTAAATACATAATAAAATACGCAGTATTATGGTATAGAACAAACAAAGATCATTCAACAAAAATTTGCAGACAAACGATACATAACTAACAGTTAACATTAAATCTTAGAGTTTAGGATTAGCTTTGAAAGTACTTCAATCTATTTTGATAAAAAGAAAGAGAAAAGAATTTTTTATATGGGATGTAGATATATAAAGTATATAGATAGATAGATAGATAGATAGTTTATTCATGTCAAAATACATAAAAATGTTTACACACGTCAAATATACAAGTAGGTACTAAAACATCTAGATAAATATGGTAGAATAATAAAAATGTATACTACAAGGGCAGGGTATAAGTTGACAAATAAAATTAATACAAAACAGGTAAGTACAGAAACAATGTATGTGCCTTAAAAACATGGATACATGGACATAGAGAGTCGCCCTAGTGTTTATAAAATTATGTTAAATCAGATTAAAGTCGCTAGATAAGAATTCATCTGTGGTGTAGAAAGCGCCGTTAAGTAGATAATTTTTTATTTTCTTTTTAAATTGAATTTCATTTAAGGCCCTTACCTGAAGAGGTAAAGCATTAAAAAACTGTATTCCTAGATAACCAGTGCCATCTCTGGTTCTACTTAGTCGTAGGGAATTATTGTTTAGATTATCTTTAATTCTTGTGTTATAACAATGAACTTGATTTCTGGTGCTAAATGAATCCTGATTTTTTTTTATATATAGAAGACACTGAAATACATAAGTACAGGGTACAGTCATGATTCTCAATTTTTTAAACTGTTCTTTACAGTCATCCCTAAATTTTAATCCGGATATTATTCGTATAACTCTTCTTTGGGCTGAGAATACGTTTGCACAGGTTGTTGCATGCCCCCATACTAGAATCGCGTATGAAATTGTAGAGTGGATGAAACTGTGATATGCAGTAGTTAAGGTAATTTCGGATACTTTACCAACGAGGTTTCGGAGCAGGTAGGTGTATTTCGAGATTTTGGTACAAACATAAGCTGTATGATTTTCCCACAACAACTTTGGGTCTAATTTCACACCCAGGAATTTAATAGATTCAGGGTTATTTGCTTCCTCCATGTTACGCAAACTGAATATCATGGTTTCTGTTTTTGATATATTCAGGCATAACTTGTTAGACATAAACCAGTTCTGTATAGTTGACTGGATTTGCGGTACCTCATTCAACAGGTATCCTAAATTACAGCTGGGAAGGGTCAAACTAGTGTCATCGGCGAATAATATGGCAAGTATATTATCCTGAACTGAAATTGGGAAATCATTAATAAAAATAAGAAAAAGCACAGGTCCCAGTACAGAGCCCTGGGGAACACCATGTTTTAACTTTTGTAAGGTGGATTTTCTCCCATTATAGATGACAAATTGCTGTCTATTACTAAGATAAGAACTTATAAGTGCTATACTATGCCCAGAAAGGCCATAGTAATTTAATTTGTTAACAAGCACATCGTGGGACACGCAATCGAAGGCTTTTGTGAGATCTAAAAACAAAGAACCGATATATTTCCCTTCTTCAAATCCTGCATTGATAGCAGATGTTAATTTATCAATTGCCAGTGTTGTAGATAATTTATTTCGGAAACCAAACTGGTTGGCGTTAAGAAGTTTATTGTATTCTAGATAAGTTGTTAACTGATTTTTTAGAATCACTTCATAAATTTTACCCATACATGGAATAACTGAAATTGGTCTATGATTAGAGGGATCATCGATGTTATCTTTTTTATGAATGGGTACTACTTTTGAAATTTTTAAAGGCTCAGGAAATATGCTATTTGTTATACTGATGTTAATTAAATTTGTGAGAGGAATTAAGATGGAATGCTTTATGCCTTTTATAATATCAATTGAGATATCATAAGCATCTTTACTTTTTTTATTTTTTAATCCAGTAATTATATCAGATATTTCCAGACATGTGACTTGAGTAAAATAAAATTGGTGAGGCTGGCTGAAATCGCTTAGATAATCAGTATAATCTACGTTACATGGAGGTAGCTCATCTATAATCTTATCAGCTACATTTACAAAATAGTTGTTGAATTCTTCACAGGAAATATTAGATATGTTGTTTGATCTAACTTTGTAATTGTTGAGAATTTTCCACATAGCTTGTTGGGGGTTACTATGACTACTTACAAAGTTATCATGGGAAACTTGTTTAGCTATGTTTATTTGACGGCGATAATCGGATTTGAAATTATTCATTATGACCTTGTTATTGTACGTGGGATTCCTTTTATAAAATTCATACAAGAAATGTAGCTGCTCACGCATGATCCGAAGGTCATCATTAAACCATGTTATTTTGGTTATGTTCGAATTTCGTACCTCACGTGATTTTAGTGGGAAAACAGCATCTATAGCATCAGTTATAATACTGATGAATCTTAAAAAGCGACTGTTTATATCTATATTATTGTCATTGATAAATTCCCAATTAACAGTATCTAGGTAGTTATTTAAATCTATAAAACCACGATCATGAATGGGTCTATAGATTATTGTCTTTAAAGGTGTTTTATAACTAATATTTGTCTCCAAGTGTATAGCTAGGTGATCTGATAGTTCGGTATCTACTGATCGCGTTTTGAAGTTATTAGCGCTGAGGTTGGTGAAAATGTTATCAAGACAGTGGTTATTTCTGGTAAATCCAGTGTAACTTAGCGTTAACCCAAAAGATTTAAAAGTGTTTATAAGCAGTGCAGTGCGCTGCTCTTTTACGTTATGGAAATATACATTAAAATCACCGGATACCAACATTATCTTATTACTTTTAGAAATAGCTTCGAGAGCAAACGTAAGTGTTTCTAAGAAAAGATCAAAATCTCCGTTGGGGGGTCTGTAAATTGTCATGAGTCTAATGTTATCATATTCAATGGCCGCTATCTCGCAATGCGATTCAATTGAATATTTATTTACCTGCTCCAAACTTGTATAATTTGTATAGTTATTGTATGCATACACAGCCACGCCACCATGAGCGGAGTTGGTTCTACAAAATTTAGAGGCAAGACTGTAATTGTTGATACTTACATATGTCAGTTCGTCATGTGTACACCAGTGTTCATTTATTAATAAAAAATTATACTTAACGTCATTTAAAAGGATTTCTAATTCATTTGATTTATTTCGTAGGCTTTGTATATTTAGGTGCAATATTTTAAGATTACACGGCAGTTCTTCTTTATTTGGGCTGTTTATACCATTTGAATTAAACTCTTTTAAAATTCCTTTATTATTCGCTGCATTTTCTTTAACGCCTTCCTGTGATGTTGGGAAAGACTGTTTTAAGTTGTAGGACATAAAAAAGAATTAGGCTGAGAGCTAGCATCAGGTTCTATGCTAGTACGTGATGAGTCCAGGAACCGTTTACCTCTCTTAAAGTCGAAGCGATCGAATGCTATCTTTCTTGGCCAGAATTTTGGGTCGTATATAGTGGTCTGCAGATGGGGCAGCACACCTATCATAAAAGACTGATTATCAGGATTTGAGTTAAAAGTAGGTAGCTTTTGAACTTGTACTTCGGTGGTGTTTGCACGGGTTTTAATGTAGTGTCTGATCTTCTCATCATTGACATCGTCCGGGACCTTGGTTATAAATAACCAGATTTTCCTATCTTTTTCCTTTTTACCATGAAATGCACCATCACCTTCACCATTCCCAATGTTAGGCCTCCTTTTTCTGTAACGTACTTCCTGGTATCGCTGTTTTTCTTCATTAGTTTTTATAACGTTTTTGTTTTTTTCTAGATTTATTAGTTCATCCATAATGATTTTTTGCTTCTCTTCTAATTCTCTCAGGTTATCTTTTATTTGACTTGGTTTTGTTGAAGTATGACCACGTTAACCCTACTCCTCGCGGAGTCTGGCCGTTCTCCTATCCGCCACCTGGAGACGTACCTGGCAGGTGCTCAACCCCCCACCCTCGTGAAAGGATGGTACCATTCTTCCAATGTTACCAATAAATTGCCGAAAATCCATATACTCATGTTTTTTAGGTCGCTGAATATGATTACGAAATTTATTTAAAAAATTCTGGATTAAAAATGGTCACAAAAGTATATAGTATGTCTAATTTTATTAAAAATTTAAATCGTTATAAATAAATCAAATTAATACAATTAAGTAAACTAATTAAATAATATTTTTAATCTGCACTAAACATGCCTTTTTCTGCGTACTCTTCGAAAAAATAGACAGCTATTGCTCGTTTATCTAGCTACTATAGACATTTAATATGCACGTGCAAACTGAAAAGTTTCAACATTATTTCAAACTGTCATATCTCTGGAACAGTTTGTCGTAGGAAAAAAATAAAAACCCGAACATCTGTTTTTTTATAAGCTTCATTTCATTCTTATATAATGTTTTTATCAATCTTTTAGTTTTTGAGATATTTCAATTTGAAATACATAATTTTCTTGCGTATGCGCTCAAGCGCCATCTTTAAACCTTTATATTTCTGCAACACTTTGTCGTAGAAAAATAAAAAAAAAACAAACTTGTCTTTTTTTTATAAGCTTCATTTTTGTACTCTTACCATTTTATATAAAAAAATATTTTCTGAGCAATTTCATAAAATTATGAAAATGTTCATTATTGAAAATGAATACAGAATGAAAAATAATTATTTTAGAAATTGTAAAAAATTTGAGCATGTTAGTAACAATATTTAGAAGGATTGTTAAAAAATTTGAATTAATAAGAAATTAGAGCAATAAGACTAAAAAAAAAAATGGCGCATAACTTTTTAAATGCGCTACTTTTTTGTTTATAACTTTTTTAGTTTTCATTATATAAGGTCGTAATACATCTCAGTCGAAAGAAAATTTTAATACCCTTAATTTTTACAATTTTACAATTTTTCTCATAGCGTAGATTTTGAGTAATTTTAGATTTTAACGTCGTATATTTTTTCTGAACGTTTCGGCGCCATTTTGAAAATGCCATATTTCCAATACTAAACATCAGAGGAAAAAGAAGAAAAAACCATTCGATTTGTTTTTGTAAAAGCTTTAATTTTGTACCCTTGCATTTTTTTATTAAAGCAATTTTACGTGGGTTACGCAAGAATATGACATCACACTAATGAAGTCCATTTTAAACATTTAACTAAAATTTATTTCAAATGATGTCAAAACAAATTGATTTGATGACTCACCGTGATTTTTGTTTTTAAGCTATATGGACCATCATGGAACCCTTCAATACCCAGATTTGCAGCTAATTTAGGCCTTAAACCTCTAGAGCCTATCAAAACTGAAATACTTACTCCTTCCGTACTGAAATCTAATCCGTCCGTTTCAACACAACCCCCTACAATTGAGATTCCTACCGCCCAGTTCGATTGGAATGGATCAGGCCTTACAAACCCCCTTGATTGTAAGTATTCTAAGCATGCTGTGTTCTAAAATTATTAAATTGGGGTTACTAGATCTAGGATTTTTAGTGAAACAAATAGTTGAAGGCAAGTTTCGATTATAACAAAAAATATTTTGTCTCTAAAAAATTCAATTTCGTTAAAAATGTTCAGAAGCTACCGTTAGTGTTGTAAACCATGGTCCAACTACCACATATGTGTTTTTAACAGTTATTTAACTAATATAAAAAAAATTACTACCTATCAAACTTACTGCTATAACTAACAATTCTACAGTGTCCGCCAAAACGTCTGCACCAAGAAATGCAGCATTTTTTCCCAAAATATCTATTTGGTCAAAAAAGTACTACTAAAAGTTCATTAAAGAGGATTTTAATCCATTACTAGGCTTAAACTATTAAATAGAGAGAAAGGGGTATTTTCCTATTTTTTTTTTTTTTAATAATATAGAATATGTATAAATAAACCTTCCAATACAAATTTTCGTGAAAATAATTATCAATTTTTTGAGAAAACGAGAGTTAAAATAAGTGGCGCGAAGAGTATTTTAAATTGGTGACTTAAGTAATCTGCCGATGATGCAGGTAGTTTGTGTTGATTTGTTGTTTTATACAAAACAGTGTGGTGTTGCCAAGTTGAAATTTCTTGTCTAGTTATAGTAAAGATAATTGAAGAAAACAGGAGTATAAAGCTTTTTTATTAAATCAATGTATATTTAACTTAACGTAGCTTCAATATATTGATTAAAATTATTACAGCACATTCATAGCAACAAAGATAAATTGAAAACATGCACTGAGATTCACAAATACAGCACAAGAAATAATAATAATTTTTACATAAAAAAATGCCTACAAAAAATCGCCATATTATGCAGGTTGCTACTATTATAATATGTTGTTACCACACGAAACAAAAAATTTGAAATCACCAAAACAATTTAAAAACAAAATTAAAAACATGTTAACAGATAATGTATTTTACAATAATGAATTTGAACAACATATTAAATTGCAGGAAAATGAGATTTTTTGATTTCTTACAGCTTTAACAATCTTTCAGTGTTATTATAATGCCTACTCATAGTTAATCGTAATGTCTGTATCATATTTCTCGTTTGTTACTTACGTTTTATGTTTATCTACTTTTTATAACGAAGTATACCTATTGGTATATAGAACCGTTATATATAATTAATTTATATATTATTTTTTTATATTTATATATTTTCTTGTATGTTTCTTATGAATTTTTGTACAAACTGACATACCTTATCCATTGTACAACAATTGTAATTGTACCATTATGGCATTTAAAGGTGAATAAATTGAATTGAAATTGAATTGAATTTATCCACGAAATTTAATTTTGTGATGTAAAAAATAATAGGCATGAATTATTAAATATTTTAAATAACTTTTAATGCCGATTAGATTTTTAAAAACATATTTGGCAATATATGGCAACAATGTCAATGGCTAGTTAAATGACAGATGTGTTCTAACGTCACGTGTCGTGTTGATTTTTCATGTTTGCTGACAAAAAATCTAAATTTTGTTTATAGAGAGAATCTATCATGTCATAATCAATTTTGGGTAAATTGGAATCTCCTGTTACAAAATTCAACTCTCTTAATAGTTTACTGATAAAATGTAAATCAAACGCCACATAAACAAGCCACAAATAAATCTAACCAATATGTCTCTTTCACTTGTATCATAGCAAGAAGTGACAACTGACAGCAGGCAAGCAAAGTTGCAAGAGGGGGAGAGCCGTTTTTATACAACCTTGCCCTCCGATTAAAGAACTTATATCTAGATACATAACAGGCTATCTTTTCACTATATACCTTGTTTGCTCCTAACATAGTCACATTATATGTCCATTAAAATGGATAGATGAACATCACATGCCATAGGCAACAGTGGCGTTGTGTGTGTAGAAAATGTGTAGAATGGTAAATATTTTCATTAAAATGAATTATTGCAATTCCTGCATTACCGGCTCTTTATATAACGTGATGTAGGCATATCATATTACAGTAAGATAAAACAGTAAGATAAATATGTATTGAAAAGCTATTAAAATTTAATTGCTATTTACTTTATAACTGTAAACTGAACTTCATCATGTTACGACTATGGAACGATCGATTTTCTTCTTTTCTAAACTGCTTTCTGCAAACGGCACAGCACTTCACTATTTATTTCCACAAAATATATTGTCACTAAACTGTGTAAATATGAATAGAGAATATTATTTAGGTATTAAGCAAATCACAACTTAAAATAAAATTACTTTTTCACCAGTTTTTGGTCGGAGAACACGAAAAACATTTATTGACATTAATGGCCGAACTGTCAACTGAGATTATGATAATCGAACTGAAGCCGATCGTGTACAAGCGACCGCGAATACGCCGATGGGCCAATCAGCAACTTATGGGAAGAAGTGCCTTAGAATGGGAGTCTTTCGGGATCATAAAATTCATGCCATTATGTATCTAGATATAAGTTCTTTAATCGGAGACCTTGCCACATAATCCTCGCCGTGAGTTTTGTTTACATTTTCAAGATAACTTCTAAATAATAACAAACATAGATACCTTTTAATTCCTTCTAAATACACGTATATAATATTTATTCATTTTCAAGATATTGAGCAAAATAGAAGAATAGAAGTGTTATAGGCAAAATAATGAAAGTAACACACAATTTGGCATTCATATTAGATAGTTACAGTCAATGCGAAAGTTGTCTATTATTGGTTAAATTATTGTCCTCCAAATAAAATCATTTGAAATCTGTGTCTAGACGGGCGTATTCTTGTTTCTTATTTAAGAAATTATTGTTTTGATTTGAATTGATTATGATAATAACATTACTTGATATGTATCACAAAACTGAATTTGAAGAAAATGGAAAATACCCCATTATTAATAAGAGAAAAATATTAAAAAGTGGAGGTTAAGAATTATGCATAAAAAAGTGGAAAATTTTTATTTTCAAAATATATTAACCAAATTTGATATTTGGGTATAACTTCGCATTATAAAGCAACTTCTTAAAGTAACATTTTTTGATATCTTCAAAAATGAAGCGAATTTCAAAAAATGTAATTTTCTGACATGTGCGTCAGGACCAGGGTGTATTAAATAGGTGGTGCGACGACAACCCTCGCAGTGGCTTCATAAGTGCTTACTTTGTACATAATGTAATAGATGGCAGGACCAATAAGTTCTCTCATTACTTACGCATAGATAGATAATTTTACAGGTTCTGTGCATACGTGCATACAGAGTTGCATACATTCCCGGCCTTTTGTTTTTTGTTTAGTGAAACAAGAGTCCAGTGACATCTGACATTAAGTAGCTAAATTAATACATTGAAAGAATATATGCGACACTACATGCAGCATTGCACGTGTCGCCACGGCTAACCTCAAAAATATATATTTCTTAAGATTTACAAGTATTACGTAGCTATCATTAAAATTTCTACCTGATTCCTCTACTTTCAACCAAAGTCAAGTTCAACGCAATGTGTATGAAGTTTTAAATAGTTTGTCACAATAAAATAAAACGCTTTTTGCAGGTTAGGAATCTAACCTATAATTAGCAGTCTATTTTTATTAATCAACAATATTGAAAAATTATTTGTGTGAATTTTTAAATATTTGCCTCGAGCCAGTATGGCTCCAAGCTAAAAATGCCTATACAAACATAAAAAATGAGAATAAACGAAAAAAACCTTAAAATTTGTGGTTATGTTAGTTATACGATGCACATGCCCAGGTAATTGTAGGACCTTATTGCTCGCACCATCTACTAAAGTAAATAGTAACCATGCACTTATGAAGCCATTATTATAATAGGAAAGTGCCGTTCGTCGGACCACCTATTTAATACACCCTGGTCAGAACTAACAGAAATTTGTGCAGCCACTTTTTCGTTTGGGAACATGCACTAACTTTGATCAAAAATAAAATTGTTCACAAAGTCAACAACAACAGAATTTTCCATATTATAGTACAGACTTTTTAGCAGACACTTTATATCGTTAATATGGCTATCGACACTTTTTTCATAAAGAGGGTATTCAAAATAGAAATGTAAAAATCATAGTCGAGCCATATTTATTTAGAATGGGAATAGGCATGACAAGTTCCGAGCTGAAATGCCAACAATTTGTTTTACTTTGTGCTGGTTCGAATGTACGTTAGCAAAAGTCTAGATGGGCAAAACCAGAGTTAGTTGTTTGTATTTTAAAAACTGTGAACCTACATAATATGCAATTTATGATGATTAATGCTTACACTAATGAAATATATTACCAAACTTCCACCTTATATAACTCTTTATATAACTTATAACTCCATTATTTGGATTAAAAAAGTAACTTAATATAACATTGGAAATTTTAATTGTATAAGAACCAGAGCCCATATTTCGGATGACATTGACGTAAAAGTCAGGGTCGGCATGGGAGGGGAGTTCAAAATTATTAAAAAAATGTATCTGTTTTTTCTAGTATATTGCTCATAGTACAGTCGATAGGTAGATTCTTAGTCTGAATAAGTACGGGAGTTTTGAAACTTTGAGAATTTGTAGATTTCGATGCCCTAAATAAAATAAGAAAAAATACAAATACAAAATACGGCAAAAAATGTTCTTATGAAAATAAAAGATCATTAAATTTTCTACAAAATATGTCGTATACATTTTTCGTTAAATTGAGAAATACAAAAAATCATAATTTTGTCAAGAATTCTTGACTTCGATCGGCTGCTGCACCGAAACTATTCAGTTTAACGGAAAAATGTATAGGACATATTTTGTAGAAAAATAATAATAATAATAATAAAGTACTTTATTGGTAAAACCAAATGGCTATCGACCGAAGTCCTTCTGCCAGTTGCATATTTAAACATATTTTACATATAATTTTATAGGAAGTTATAATAAGAAAGTATAAATATCTTGATTTACAAAAAAAAAAAAAAGAAAAAAGGGAAATTCTTCTTTGCAATTATTCTTCATTAAGTTCTTTAAGGAGTTCCAATATAGTTTTTTCGGGGTACTTGTGCTTCGAGCATTGTTGTTCTCGTGTCTTACAAAATGGTTGCATCGTAGTCAGAGTGTGTTCGTTTTTTGCAAATTTAGTGGTGAGGTGTACAAGACGTTGGGCTATGGGTTGGGTATTTGTTGCTTCGTAGAGAAGATTATTTGCAGGGTTATCTTCTTCTTCTACATTTATGGCCTTTACTTGGAGGGTTATGTAGGGCATTTTTTGGATGACGGATTTTAGTTATTGAGCGTATGGTGGATGTTTCTGCTACTTTAAGGTTATTTATTGCTGGTTTTCTGCAATTTATATATAATGGGTGTGCATATTCAAGAATTGGTCTGCATATGGACTTATATATGTGTGCCGCTGTTTTCTTGTTTATTCCCTTATCTTTGTATGTCAAGTTTCTAAAATGTTTTCCTCTGGTTATGCATTTTTTCTTTATGAGGTTTGTGTGGTGGTTGAAATTAAGCTTGTGATCTAAGTGTATACCCAAGTAATTGGCAACAGGTTTATTTTTTAATGTTTGTCCATTTATTGAAATTGTTGGTGAATTGTCAGTTTGGGTCTTGTAGAAAATTTAATGCTCTTTTATTTCCATAAGAACTTTTTTTTCCATATGAGGCACCTGAAGCAAGATAATTAAAAGAAACTGTTTTTGTGCGCCATTTTTTCAATACGGCGGCGCCGGCGGCTGAGATCACATTTTGTATTTTTTCTTATTTCATTCAGCCATTCGAAATCTACAAAATAATAATAATAATAAACGTGATTTATTGATTAACAAAAGGCGATTGACCGCAGTCCTTCAGCCCATAGTATTTTAACAAAATTAGTGTTTTTAATACATAGATACAGAATAAAGATATGTAAATAACTGTGTAAAAAAAAAAAAGAAGGAAAGAACTACTCAGGGATGTCTTCAGCCCAACCTGTGATTGTTTCATATAGGGTCTGTTCTGGAAATTTATATATGAAATTGATTACTTATTAAACCAGATTTCTGTTTCCATTAATTTCTGCTGTAGATTAGCTGCGACCTTTGCTAGCGTTTTGTCATGTGCTAATATGGCTATGTCATCTGCGTACTGTATAATATAGGTGGGGTCTGCACTAGCGTTTTGTTGTAATACAATATCATAGCTGTAAATATTGTAGAGAAGCGGAGATAAAGGCGAGCCTTGGGGTAATCCTTGTTTCATGGAAAATTCTCTTGACGTTATTTCGTTAATTCTCACACATATTTTTCTATTTTCTAAAAATGATCTGACAAAATGTATCAAATAGTTGGGACTTCCAATTTTTTTAAGTTTGAATAGTAAGCCATTGTGCCATACAGAATCAAAAGCTTTTTTAATGTCTAGGAATAGTGCGGCAGATTTGAGGTTTTGGTGTTTGGCAGTCTGAATGTTCGATGTTACAATCGTTAATGGATGTATAGTAGCACATTTTTCCCTGAAACCAAATTGGTGTGGAGGAATTTTGTCCCTAATGGTCATGTATAACTTGTTTCGGATTATTTTTTCCAACAATTTTCCTAGCACAGGCAGTAGGGTGATTGGTCTGTATCCTGATAGTTTTTTGTGATCACTGTTAGGTTTTGAAATATTTACAATAACACCGTTTTTCCAGTTGCTTGGATAGTATTTATTTTGAAGACTGAATATGAAAATTTTAATGATGTAGTCGTGGATATCTCTATCCAATTGTTTGATTATGCTCCATGGGATGTTATCAATACCTGGGGAGGTTTTCTTCTGTGCGTACAAAATATCAAAATATTCATCGTCATCGATTGTTGTTTATTTCATCTGTAGTGTCGTTGTTAAAAAATTCCATGTACCAGTTATCAATAGCTTGTTTGTGGTTTTGACTAAAATTTGGCTCTGTATGCACCTCATAGAGCTCTTCATAGTATTTTGAAAAAATGTCAGCTTTTTCTTCGTTCGTGTCATAGATATTTCCGTTCACTTCTATATCTGTTATTTTTGATTTTGATTTGTATTTTGACAGTTTGTTGATTTGTTGGTAAAATGCTCGCCCCCTTGATTCGTTTATAGATTCACATGCTTGAAGCCATTGGTTAGATCTGTATTGCATTATGAGTTTCTGTATGTGTTTGGTGAAGTCATTGATTTGTCTCTTGGCTTCAGGATTTGGGTTTGACTTGTATTCCCGGAATATCTTTCTTTTTTCTTTAATTAATTTTATAATGTAAGGTGGTAGTGTATGTGCTTAATAGCGTAGCTGTGCTGTTGGTGTGTTTCTTTCTATTGTTTGTTGTAAAGTTGTATTAAAAAGACTTATATCCTCCATACTGTTTACCATATTGTTCTTGCTTTCAATGAAATTTCTTAACTCATTATTTATTTTTGGCACATTGCTTTTGTTAAAGTTAAGTTTTGTTGTTGTTTCTGTGATTATTGGTACTATGTTTAAATCCAGCCTGATATGCAATGCAAGGTGGTCAGATCCTATATGGGGCGTAACTTCCACACTCCTGATATTGTTTTCTAAGCTATTTGTGTACAGCATCAGGTCAGGGGTTGAATCCCCATTATTTTCCATAAGGAAAGTGGGCGATGTGATCCATTTTTTGAAATTACTGTTGTTAATAAAATTGTTAATTTGTTTATTTCTAGACTTATTTACATTGAAGTCTCCTATTATTATGGAATATTTGTATAGTGCTGCTTTCACAAAAATGGTCTCCTCAATTTTAGAAGTTGACTGTACATATACTAGGAATAAATGTAGTTGATCGTTATGGAACGGTACTGTCACATGTAAACATTCGTTCAGGAAGTGATTTATCCTAGCAGCATTGGCTTTTCCCATTTTCAAATTCGGATGCATTTGTATGACACTTCCTCCTTGTGCCTTATTGGTTATCAAATTGGCATTCAGTTGCACTGTTTTCCAGTCCCTATATGAGATTGTATCGTTAGCAGAAGTTTTAGTCTCAACTAACAACGCAGTCTACATTGTTGTTTTCTACATAATTGTACAGTATGTTTTTTGTTGTTATAGCTGTTTATGTTGGAATAAAGTAAATTAAGATGCATGAATGTGACTTTTTTGTTCTCCTTGTAGGGGTTCTGTGGGCGAAGGACTGAGGGGTTGTTCCAAATCAAACATTAGAATGTACATGTGGTTTCCAGAAAAAACAACTGTTGTATCGATGTTGTATAGCTGTACAAATTTCTTTCTAAGTTTTTGAAGAAGTTCTTCTCTGTTGACATACTTTGGTTTGTTTATTTTGGTGACATAGGTATTTATTATAAGGTCGTGAATGGTGACAGCTCCATGAATTTTGGTATTGGCCTTTTTCTCTGGTGTTATTTCTATGCTTTTTTTGTTGAGCGATTTAATTGTAGTATTGGGTATGCCTTCTATAGGTTGTGTAGGTCTTTTTGGGCATTTGAATGACCACGCTTTGTGGTCTTCCGCTCCACAAGCCAGGCATCTAGGGGGTAGGTTTGTGGTGCATTTGTTAGTGTGGTGATTTCCTTTGCATTTTTCGCATGTGATATTGTTGGGGCATTTGTCAGTTATGTGGTCAAATTGGTTGCATTTGTTACAAGGTATTGGCGTGGGTTTTGGAGGTGTGCCTGGATAAACTGGGTAGTGGCGATTTTTGTAGAGCAATCCGTTGTTTATTAGTTTGTCAAATGATTGCTGGCAGCCTGTTATTACTCTTATTAGCATTGTGGGTTGTTGTGTGGTTTTTGAAACAATTCTTTTACAATAACGGTGATTGATGTTTTGTTCTTTTAGAAATTCGCTGATGTTTTCCTCCTCTATATATTTTTCGACAGTTGCTATTACCAGACTGAATGTTGTTTCTGGCTGTTTTCTGGTTTGGATTGTGTATGGTTTAGTTTCTTTGTAGTTGGATATTTTTTTGGCATCTGTGATTTTAGCTAGTTTGGCAAGTAGTTGATATTTGTCGGTATCTGATTTAAGCAGAAAACCTTTTTTTGTTTGTAGGATTATATCACTATGGTCGCGCCATTATTTTAAATTATCACAATAATGTTTCACTGCGTAATCGACAGATCCTGAACTGACAGGCTATAGGGGCCCAGATGGGAATGGATAATACCTGAAATATATAACTGGAGGGGTTGCAGTGGGTAATACGTATAAGTAGACATTCTTTAGATGGTATACATAAAGAAAAAATTCTCTCAATTCGGTTATGGTATACATTAATTATTTATTACTCTGAATGAAAAATATATTTCTTTTACAAATCTTCGTTTTTGTAGAGAATCAAAACTATTATTTTTATTCTTTCGAATGCGATTTATGGGAATGCGTGCGGCAGTGTGCTCCGGGGGACAGGAGGGTGTGCCGCAACAGTGTTAATAGCCGCCCCAACTTGCATTCCTCCGCTCTCAGTACTTTACGGCCAATGAGTTAATGTTTAGTTTATGTAATATGAATTTGGCAGTTATTTTGCATATTTTCCAGTCATTAACATCATAACATCATTATTATACTTTGGGCCCCTATCACTGAACAAGACTACTAAAGATTTATATAATATTAAAATCCATTTATCTTCAAAATTTATATAGCGTCTACATCGAAGGCGGCAAGGAATATTTAGAATTTGCAATCTTTACGCATAATTACTTTACATTGAACTCTGTAATACATCAGTTACATCACCGCATAATAATATGGCAATATTATTAATTATCTTTTACCTGCCTCGACCCTTTTTTATCTGTTGAGAAACGTAAACATCTCAATATAAACGTTCCGCTGGATTTTCACTATCCTATATAAAATAAAAATTTTATATTTAAATAATTTTCAGGTTGTGTAGTAAATACTTATTGTTAGTGGCCGACTGTATCTTAACAGACACATACATACTAGTCGAATTGAGAACCTCCTCCTTTTTTAAATTTTATGAACTACGTTAAAAAGTATTAGAGAACCGCTTTATTTTATTATTTACAAGTGATAATAAAATTGTATACTAATAATGACGTTGATAGGGAATAACCACTGTAGTAGCGTGTGTAATTCAGAGTCCGTCTCTGGAATGTCATCCGAAATAGGGACTTTGATATTATGTCTATCTTAGATGTGTTAATCCATGAATGTTACTATTAAGTTTATAATGGGGAAGTAGACAACAGAAAAAATGACGGCAATAATAATTTGTATTAATATGACCCTCCAATATGTTAATTTCAATTTCATTTTACTGACTATTATTTGTTTAATTGCAAAACGAATATGCTGAAAATGAAAACAGATTTTAAGTAAAGCATTTTGTCAGGTACATAGTGACATAAAAGCATAAGATGTGCGAGCCGTGTTCGTATCTAGAGCCCAGATTGCAACGATAAATGACTGTTGATTGTAAAGGTAGACTTTGGTGCTTTGATGCCTTTCATTAAAAATCCATTTATAATGTGTGAAAGACCATTCAACTGGTGCATAATTAAAGTATGTATGTGAATTTTTGCAAAGATGTCTACTTCTTTGTTGTTTAAAAGGTCCACTGCTTCTGGGGTTGTCCATAAAACACCAGACGCATTTAAAAGACAAGTTTATCAAAATGGCATATAGAAGGTGGGCGCGTGAAAATCGGCCGTGATTTTTTTATAATAATAGTAATCTTTATTGAAATAGGACAAACCTAATACATGTCTTCGACACATTCCATAATATATAATAATTTATAATGGTGTCATCCATTTAAAAGCACTGACAAAATATAAAAACTAGTAGAAAGAATGAAAGAGAAAGAAGAAAAAATAAAAATAATAATGTGCATGGATGCCAATAACTTTTGTTTAAATGCTATCAAGTTAGTACTTTCTTTGATTTCATTTGGTAACATATTATGTTCCCTACACCCATCAGAACACAATGTGCTCATATGTTTGGTGCATTCCAATGTATAAATTATATATATTTCTAAGATGATAGTACATCACCTGAAGTAACTTTTAATA
Source organism: Rutpela maculata (assembly GCA_936432065.2). Classification (NCBI taxonomy): domain Eukaryota; kingdom Metazoa; phylum Arthropoda; class Insecta; order Coleoptera; family Cerambycidae; genus Rutpela; species Rutpela maculata. The sequence goes on from OW386285.2 coordinate 347,810,113, forward strand.
TAAACTTTCACACAAACTTTTAACACTATTTCAAATACTGGTTATGTAAATATTATAATAATATATTGTATTTAATTAACATTTAAAGATTGTCAATTTACTAATACTGAAATTTAAATATAGAGAATTGCCTACAGTACACAACCTCTTATTTGTAGATACATAGCACCGTAGCGCTCATTTTTCTGTTGAGGCTTGGAAATTATGCCGCGGCATATTAAGACCATTCTCTCTATAACTCTTCATAAATGATAACATCCATTCCTTATTTTCTGTTCTGTCCTCTCTCGATTTCTTTTTATGATAGTTCTAAATTACTCTTCCTAATTATAACCTCTATTTTATCTTAAGTTCAACATTTGATAAGATTTTAAATTATAAATTAAGCAGCTTGGCATCCACTCCGTTCAGTAACCACCATTTTCTGCAGTGGGTTTTTTGTTTGGTTCTTTTTCCCGTATCAGCATATCAAAATATAAAATGGTACGCTTTACCCCTAGTTAATATTAAATTTTATTATCCATTTCTAGAAAGTATGTTTGTTAATACCTTTTTCAATTTGCCCACTGGCGAAAGGAATTTAGTTTTATTTGTTTAAATTGACCAGACCTTGTTCCGTCCTGAAAGTGTTCAAGCTTTTGCTGCGGCCGTTCAGGCTGTGGGCCACCCCCCACACTGACTGGCAGTGCTGGCGCCAGGGTATTTGGCACCTGAAGTAAATATTTGCTTGCCGCTCTAAGAAAAAACATTTACAAGTTACTACTGTTAGGACAAATTTATTAATAAATACCTTTAAAAAATAAAAGAATCATTCCAATAGACAAAAATAAATTAAAAAATATTTTAGCAAAAAAAAACAAACAGAAATTATAAGAAACACTCTATAAAAAATAAAACAGATAGATAGATAAAATTCAAAAACAAGAGAAACCTTTAACTACCAATTGTGGCATTTCATCTTTTAAATCGCCACGTTGTGCACTGTAGAAGTCGTGTTTTACTCGAAATTGCAATTATTCCTGGTCCTTGAGTCAAAAACGGCCAAAGCGGCGTTGTTTAATACGAGTAAACGAATAAGTAGGGACTATGGATTAGAATATGTAACGCTCCACAATAAAACACCCACTCGGGGTAAAAAAATTATTTTTTGAGATTTTTGTGCAATTTTGAATTTCTGAAATTTATAAAACGGTAATAATCAAGTCTTAAAATGCCGCCCTTAAAAAAATGCTACTTCGCTGTTTCACCCCTTCCGCCAGCCCTGCTGACTGGTTTTTTTCGAAAATATTGCATAATTAGGTGCCAGAAATTGAGTAGTGTGTCAATAAAAACTGTATATGCAGGGTATTCCATGTTTTTTGGACTGACTCTCTGGAGAGCCATGCGCATCTGGACAAGAATTTCTTGTTCAGTGCTAACTGGCATAATAATAATAATAATAATACATAATATGGCCTGGCTCACATGAAAGTGTGCGCACCGCGCTAACAACGGGACCCACTCTCATGAGAGTCATGCGCAGCGAAAGTGTTAACATGGTGCTGCGCTCCGTGGGTTTCCAACAGAATCCGGACATGGGTATCCGAAATACATTATATTTATAAAATAATAAAGTTTTATTGGATTGGATTGAAAATTGTGCAAATATCTAACTGTTTGAATATTGTTTAAACTTTAGGATTTTTTTTACTATAAGACATTAAAGAAAAAATAAAACTATTTTATGTAGGTGTTATTAGAGTAATAAAAAAAAATGTCTACTTGCCCATTCCACGTTTCTAGTAGAATTAACAGCAGGTGTTGTAATGATTAAATTACTATAAGTTAAATCTAATCACAACCAGTTTTATGTATACTCTTTTATGGTTCATTTTCGAATCACTCCTGGTTTTCCAAACCTAATTCTGGTTCCATTGACAAACTTTAAAAGTAGCACTAGTTGTAGAATTATTCTGAGCGCTAATATACTGATAAATAATTTTCATGCTTGCTATGGATTCCTTACTATACATTTCCACCAATCCCAAACAAAATCTAATGACCTATTGACCTATTCCACCCTGCACATTTGTTTTCTTGTCTCCCCTTATTATGCCCCTAAGATTCCCAAACTATGTTGCTAGACTTAGAGCAGCTGGTAGCTTCCTTGGATATCCCGTCTTACAACGTGTCCTCAAATTCTAATAACTCCTCGTCACCCATAAACGACTTAGATGACTGGGATGTTTGGTTACAGTGTAAGTATTGTTTCTCAGTTCATAGCATGGTTTCTGATTTTTACACTCATTGCATTTAAAACCATTTAAGTGGGTAAATAATACGTCATTTATTATTTTTTATTTTTTTAAAATATGCCGACTATAATTTTGTATCTATTATTTTTATATATTAGGTTTTTTTAGTAATTGAGAGAAGATATGCAATTGATTTTTACTAATAAGTGGAGGGGAAGTAGCGATAAATAAAGTTAAAACTATAAGGTTGACTCTAGGTAACCATGTAAATATTTTCATGCATATATGTCACAGTATCTTACCTTGTGGTTATTTTTGTGAGTTTAGTAACATTCAAAGTTATTACGAAGTCGACTGAAAATATTGTTGAATATAACGCTAACACGTATGCATGTATTTTTAACTAGCGATCATAAGAGTAGAATATTACTAATATTTGTTGTAAATGTTTCAAAATTAATCTCTGGCACCTCTCATTAAACATCCATTTGTGTTATGAGAAATATCATTCAGTGTCGACAGAAGTAATTGAAGCATACTTTTGTATGTATGTTTTCCAACTCAAAAATGAATCGTTTTGGGAAGATAGGATCTGTTAATGTTAACAAAGAAAAAAGTTTGTAAGGAATTTGTTCATTTGGGAAATAATCTTGAGCTCTCGAGCAATAAATCTTATCGCACAAACTGCGGGTCAGGCGCACAGCTATGGGGGGTGCAGCCCCCCCCCCCCCAAGCCATCTTCCACGAACCAAAAAATAAAGAAGCATAATCTTTATCAGTACAAAGCAGTATCCAAATTATCCCTTGAAATAAATATTTTGTAATTAATGCCAATATTATCTAGTAGAGGAATCTATACGCATCAGTTTTCAATCATTTTCTGAAAAGTTTTCCTGATCCTCTGGGGAGGCCGGTTCTGTTGCTTTTAAGCAAATGTTTTCGACTTAATAATTTACACAAAAAAGTAAATTATTAAGTCTCGAATAATTTCTAAGCAAAAATTACAAAAAAAAGTTACCCGCAGTTTATACGATAAAATTCAAAGCTTTGGGGATATAACCTGTGATTAATGGCCAAAAAATTAAAATAAATCATTATTTCTGATTAATAAAAGAAAATAGCATGGTCCCATTAAAAAATTTTTCATAGGATCCCTACGGAAATGAAAATGAAAATTAAATTATCTTTTAAGAAAACCTAAAAATAGTCATACCTATCAATAATACAAATAACTATTTCGTTCTTCACAGACAAGTCTTAAACCTTACTAATAATTTCCCTAGCCTGCTTAGTAATTTTCTTACATCGAGTTCATCTGATCCGGCCATTTTGAAAAAAATAATTATTCGACCTTTTTTATTCCAAGTGCTTTCTAAATGTTTACATTATAGTAAGGATGTGTCCTTTCACATAGAAAGAGTGTTTTAAATTAAGAATGTTTAATATATTGAAAACATAGTTTGTAATAATAATTTATTAACAGTTTTCGAATTTATTTATTTGCTTATATGAATCATAAGATTTTCGATTCAAAATATTATATTTATGTGTGTAAAGAGTGAAGACCGTGTTAGGTAAAAGGGGTTTAGTTTTTATTTAAAAGAGTTGTCTCTGGAATTTATCGCTGCCACTCGATCTATGATCATAATCAATACAATTCCATATTTATTTAATATAATTATCTGTAACTTGGCCCATCAGTACACTAATTGATTATTATTTTCAGCCGTATCAAAGAATCCTACACAAACCTCATCTCAACAAACAGACATTACTCCAAAATCAACCGAGTTATCGGCAGACCAAGTGTTTACTTTGCAACCCACACCAATCCCTTCGAAAGCTGAGGGCTCTACAGGAGTGCCATCAAAATCTGATCTTGAACAAAAAATTGACTCTCCCGTTCAGGAGTTTGATGATTTTACTTCGTATGAAGCTGCGGCAGGGCCACAAACTCATACTGGTTGGCCGAGCATAGTACCTTTACGAGAAACATACATATCTAACGACAATATAAACTCAAATCTTAATAATAAAGAGCTTCCTTTGGATATCGAAAGTTGGCTGCAGCCGACGATAGTGACTCCAGAGTTGCCTAGAAAAGAATTAGAAATTGGGGAAGAGGAGTTGCCAAATATCCAAACGCCGGAGTCGACTAGGAAAAATGTGCCAGTTGAAGAAATCGACGATGATTTTGATGATTTTCAAATGGTTTTACCTGAAACAAATGATACTGTTCTTGAAGGAGGCATGAAAACAAGTGATATTTTGCAGCCTGTCAAACCAGAACCAATTTTGCCACAGCAGGCAATGAAAAATTACGAATTCTCAGACCTGTATTCATTTGTCGGACCGTCAGTAAGTAAATCAGAAGAAACTCCAAGTAAAAACGCTTTAGAAATAGATATAACCCAGGAAAACAAACAAGACAAGTTCGAAGATGAGGATGAGTTTACAGATTTCCATTTTTCGACTCCAGCCCCACAGCCAATAGCGCCAAAACCCCTGACTCCTATTTTGGAACCCTTGAAACCGGTACTAATGCATCCGACTCTAACGACAGCACCCACCAACCAAATAAATTGGCCAGATCCCGGAATAACGGAAGACGAAATAAGGAAATTTGAAATGGTGTTTACCCGGCCTAAGGAATCTAAAATGGAGGAACCCAAAAGAGAGGAACCCAGAAAAGTCAAGGAAGAACCTAAGAAACTACCGTCAGTAAGCTCAATAGATGATGATGAATGGTCTGATTTTGTTTCTGTGCAGAAGCCTTCCCCTGTGCACAAGTTCCACGCGAATGAGAAAGAACGAACCTCCAGTCCTGATTTACCGCTGTCAGTATTGAACTTAGGTAATATTCAACCAGCGAAACAGCCCATACCAGTAATCACGCCGCATGGACTTGTCCAAACTAAATTGTCCTCGAACAGCTCGTTAAACATGTCCCCCAAGACTCAGTTAAAGAATAACACGTTGGCTATGCAGAATAAGCCGGTTTATCAGCAGCCACAGATCCACCCATCCATTATAAGCAACCAATATGCGTCTCAGGCCTACAACTTCAACAGCAGTTATTTTAATCAGAACACCAAAGCGGGATTGAACTTTTCCATGAATCAACAGCAAAAATCACTGGATGAGGATGACTGGAGCGATTTTGTTTCGAGCCCAATACCTCAGACTACCGCGAACGGGTACCAACCGAACTGGCAGGACGCTTCTTCTCATCAACAATCGGGTTGGACCACCGCCTCACCTAATATCATCACGAATCCGGGACATTTCGTTCAAAGTGGGAGTGACTTAAAAAATAAAAAAGTGAATAGTAAAAAAAGTACAATTCCTAGTATATCTCTACCTGAATTAGAATTCATCGCCCCCAAAGGAAGGACTTCTAGTTCAAGGAAAAAATGACTAAAGGAGCAAATTATGCTGTAAGTTTTTACAGTCTGTATATAAAGAAATGCACTGGGCAGGTTTCAATGTTTTTATAAAATAACTTGAAGGTGTATTATATTTTGTTGTGTCTTTTAAAAATATTGAAAATTGTCCCATATGTACAGTTGGCTTAAAGAAATCGGGTATTTGGAGAAAAATCGTATGAAACATTTATCTATTGAAAATAACTTTTCTGGTTTTGAAAAAAAGTAAACGAGTCGGTACAGCAAAAAAAATTTTCATAGTAACTTTTCCCCAAGAAATGGTTTGATCTAGATCTATCTGAGTAAAGGCGATGGAGCCCTATCGTTTATAGTGAAATATAAACTAGATCTAGGTCTCCTAGACTAAAAAGGTCGTTGAGGTGCCATGGAAGGCTCTTAAAACATTTAAGACAGTAGCGGCTTGTCCCATGAGGCAGCTGAGGCAGTGCCTCTGATTTAAAATACTTTTTTTTTGAACTATGGTCACATGCTTAATCTAAATCAAATAATGGTATTTTTGCCTACATGTGATTTTATCTTCCAAGTAATCATTTGGATGGTAAATTCTAAAAACCAGACCAGAATCAATTCTACATGTATATGTTCATCAGAGAAATCAGAATTCAAATAAGAGCTAAATGTATTGCAAACACTTAACAAAACGGAAACTAGTAGCCACTTGTAAACATTTTGAAAACTCCATCACAGAGTACAGTAACTACACAGGGGCGAAAGCTTTGGTGCCACCTTTGAGTTTTGATGGCACGATTTATGTGACCTTGTGTACCAATTGCATCTACACTGAGAGAAATGTGTTGTTAATTTATTTCTATTTTGATACACTGAGAAAACAGTGTATTTCGAGTTGGATTGAAAAATATTACCTTTTGAATTGTTTATAATTGGCGCCTATTTTCAATTGAGTTGGGCACTAGGTTTTATTTATGAAAATTTTAATTCTAGGCTAATGTTTTCAACCTCCCAAAATGAATGGACATAAAACTCATAAATCCAGACTTAAAACGATAAACGTCAACAGTGTCAACGCAAAAGTGAGGTTGATTGATATACCATTTAAAAAATGGCGATGCGTATCCAAATTTGGTTTTAGCGGGAAGGCTTGCTTTCACCTCTGTGTAGTTACTGTACTCTGTGACTCTATACATACTGAGAAATGATTTGATGATGGTAGATCAATGAGAATGCTGTTTGCTATGTCGTATTGTGGTGTACATTGTAAGGGTAAGGACTATTAGTCCACTCAAATTAGGAAAAAAAACGCCATTTTAAAGAAAAATTTTGAACAGCAGTTTCTCTGCATAGAAAGTAAGTACTCAACTTTTAGAACAATTTTTTGATTATGCGCAGAAAAAAGACATATTTTTGGGATATATATATATATACATAAATATATATGTTTTTTCGTGTTTTTTTTTTTCATTTAGACGTATATATATTTTTCAAGTCGCTTTTCCAGAAGCAAAACCTTGTTCTAAAAGTTGAATACTTACTTCCTATTCAGAGAAATTTCTGTTCAGAATTTTTCTCCGCTTTTTCCTAATTTGAGTGGACTATATCCTCAAATAATGATTGTATCCACAGAAATTTTTTTTGGAATGTTCTTATTTCATATAGATAAAGTTGAGTAAACTTTAACTTGAGGTCGCTTCATCGTATAAACTAAGAGGATCAGACATATGCAACTAGTTTCTCTCTACGTCAATCCAATGGCTCCGTGCACATCGCATATCAAATCATATGTTGTGTTGCCAACTCATACACACACCGAGTTAAAGCTTACTCGACTATATAAACATCTCCATTGATATCCTAATATCCATCGTGACACTAGGCAAAGAGGAGTGCTGAAATGTTACTAACTGTCCCATATTGTTGTGACAAAGCAAGAATTCTATATTATGTTTAATATTATCAATATCAAGGAGATAAATTGGTAAATTCGAATGGCCACAACAATTACAATCATGCAGCAACTGGTACACATACTACGAAAATCCACTATAATTGTATGTGCATCTCCCCTCACTCTCCAATCCTATGTAAGGATGTTTTCTTATAGATTAAAGTCTACAGAGCAGTTCTAAACATGTTCCTAAAAGAAGAAAAACTGACTGTATGTACATAATGGCAACCATATTTATAAAAAAGATGGAGAAAAACTTTTTGCACAAAAACAAAATGCGTAAAATTCCTTACAGTTTTGTTCCTAATTTATAACAACATTCTTAAAGCTGGCGAGAAACAACAACTCTGAAACACATGTCCTTATCATTTTTGTTCTTTTTTTTTTTGATATTACTAATATCTGTTTTAAACATTTTGGAATTAAACTTTAACTCCTTTCCTTGAAAATCCATTTATGTTGTGAGAAAAACCTGTCAACCTTGACAGATGTATGTAATTGGCTCACACTTAAGAAATCTGAACTTTTGTAAAGCCACCAGCGCCTGGTGTAGAAAAGGCTTTAACGCCATTTAAAACGTTCACTATACCTGAAAGTAATAAAAAATTTGAAATTGAATTTTAAAACATTTTACCAATTTTGTTTTACTGCCCCAACAATATTTCCCGATAATTGAGAAATGTATTGTCGAAAATCGAACACAATGTTTATTGGATCAACTGTTATAAATTTTGGCTTGGATTTTCTACAGCACTATATCGGCTGTTTCCCACATCCTAAACGCTATGCTTCCCTGTCCTGACATTGATCTTCCGTCAGACCTCTTTTCTGCATGTCTTTTGCTACCTGCTGCATCCTTTCTTCTTTCGGTCACCCTCTTTTTCACTTCCCCGGCGGTTGCCACTCTAATACTCTTTTTGGCCATCTGTCTGGTGGCATTCGTTTTACATGACCCAACCATATTAGACGACGGGTTTCTATTTCTTCTACCATGGTCTTATCAACTTTCTTTCTTCTATTAATCTCATCGTTACGTATATATTCCAGTTTGGAGACTTTACAGCTTCTACGCATAGCATCTATTTGGACTGCCTCCAGTCGTCGTCTGCTTGTGCTTATGAAATAACAACTGCGTCATCTGGATTTAACTGCCATAATACTAACTTGATATTATCAAACTTTAGAGATACAGACAATCCCGATTTTTGTTTTTCTGGTTTTTTTCAGGAAAAGGACTGGTTTTTTTTTCCCGAAAAATTTGTTTTTTGTCAAAATAAATTTCCACAATATTCTTTATTGCAATAAATGCATCGGACATATTTTTTATTACCAATCTTACCCTGTTTATTAATTGTAAATTTAAAACATTCCCAAATAACGGATTGAGTTCTTGCCATATTTGAAAACAACAGTTCCTTTCGGTATTTGTTTAATTACTATTTATTATCATTAGCATTATTAGCACTTAGGTATTTGGAAACAGTTCACACCCACGCCAAATGATGAAATAACGAATTTTTTGAGAACTGAGATTATAAATTAGATTAGAATTGGCAACAAATTTAAAAATGGGAAAAACCTAGGTTTTTTTCGTTTTAATCCTCCCAGGAAAAACCCATTTTTGGAAAAATTTCCGATGTGGGAAAAAACCCATTGCCATCTCCGTCAAAATTACAATAATAGTATAATGATGTAATTGGAGAAATTTCATGAAACCATAAATGATCTGGTGCTTTAAGAAGAACTTTCTCTACACAAGATATCAATTTATCAACTTAGGTAGCACTTCCTAATAGTCTTAGGATTTCTATGAGGCCCATGTGCTAAACAGTATTCATCAAAAGCAGATCAATGGACGAACATATGTACACCATCAGAAGCATGCTGGAAGAAAAATGGAGAGAAGGAACAAAACTACATATACACTATAGATCCCAGAAGGCATTTGATACTATCAGTCAACACCAGTACACTATGTACACTACTACTATGTACACTACCTAATAAACAAGATAATAAAGGCCGAATGCACTGCTATTCTATGGAAACCAAACAAAAGAACATAGGATGCCTCCCGACTATTCACCCTATTGTAATAGCATATGCCGATGATCTCCTATTCATCACAGAAGAAGAGCACGATATTCTCAACTTCCTAGAAAACATGAAACCGCATCTGGACACATTTGGACTGAAAATAAACTTCAAGAAAAGTCTAATAATGGTGTGAAACCCATGAACAAAAGAGAGTTGGACTAGTGGAAAACAATACAAAGTAGGCAACTACTCCCTAAGAATGATGAACAAATTGAAATACCTAGGAACATATCTGGCGAATCAAGTGAAGAGGAGAGAAACTGTAAATACTTCAGTAAAATAAAATAAAATTTGGACTAAACTTGGAACAAATTTGTACAAGCTAATTTCTTCGGGATTGTATTTTATGGCTATCCAGGAGTCTCCGACTGAAAATCTCAAAAAATCCGCTGTGCAGAAATAAAGAAAAAATGCTCCGCCATGTTGAAATTAGGCACTTTTTTCCTTTAATTGGTAATAGCCCACACGGATGACACTAGGAAAAAAGTAAAGAGGCAAAATTTTGAGAAAAAGAGCTAAGCTTCAATATGGTATAAATCGGTTAAATATTAACAAAGTTATGATTGTCAAAATGACAGATTCTTTCCAAAAAAGGATATTTTTTTGTATTTTAACACCGTAAGAATGTAACGATTGTCAACAAAAAACTTTTGTTGGTAATATTAATTAAACATGATTTTTAAATATGAAATAAAACATATACCAGTTAGTTTATTTGACGATATTTCGTTTCGAAAAACAACAAAATCATCTCTTTTTCTTATTTTAATAAAAAACTTACACCAAGTCCAACTTTGCCAGAAAGTGCTAAACAGTTTGTAATAGACGGAGGGTTTCTCCTTAGAAAAGTTGTGTGACAACTCCCGGCTCAATGTAAAGATATTGTTCATCGGTGTGTTTCATTTGTCCGTTATCATTATAGTTAAAATTGTATTATTATTTTCGATGGCTATTCTAATGACAGCACTTCCGTTAAATTTACATAATATCAAAGAAGAGCTAAAAATGCATTTCAGAAAGAAATTAATATTGACCCACAAAAAAGTAGTAGAGATATCTCAAAACGAATTTTTAGTATCAGTGTCAAATAAAGATCAGTTAATTATCTAACATCAAATTTCAATCAAAATAATATCACAGTCAAATGTGCGGATGCAGATGCTGATTATTTAATTGTAAAAGCTGCTATTGATTGGTCACCTGTTATACTTATTGGTCAAGATACAGACTTAATAACGTTACTTATTGAGCATTGCAAAACAAAAAATGTATACGGTGATTGAGGTAAATCTGATAAAATAACGAATATCTGCAAGTTACGTTCAGAACTAAGTGAAAATGTAGTAAAAAATGCTCTATTTGCACATGCCATATATGCATGCGATACCTACCACCTCTGCATTCTATAAAAATGGCAAAAAACAGTATTTTCAGTTTTAGAAAATAATACTGAACTAAGTAACAGCCTATTAATTTTCAAAAGTTTTGCTGAAGCAAATCAGCTTGCAATAATTGGAGAAGAATTTATTTTATGGCAGTAAAAAAACTAATAGTTTAAATGATTACAGGTTCAGTAGGAATAATCAGATTTTTGCTAGGCAAAATATTTTCCAGCACTTCGATCTAACAGTTCTTCCGCCAACATCCGATGCCACTAAATATCATACTTAGAGAGTGTATTGGCAAATTCAAGTCTGGTTAGGCGACAATCTTAATCCAGAGAACTAGGGTTGGAAAACCAGCGGTTATCTAGAACCAATAAAAACAGTACAAAAGTGTGCTCCTGATTTAATTTCAAATATTTTATTCTGTGGTTGCAAGAAAAATTGCAAACAGTCTTGAAAATGTAAAAGTGCAGTACCAGCTGTGTAAATTGCATTGGACAGGACTGTGACAATGCGTCAGAGGTGTTACTTTCTGAGAATGAGGCTAGTTTTTAGTTAAAACTCATATTTGAGAGTTTTTTTATGCTTATTTAATTTATTCATGCTTTTTAAAGAGTTTATAGTTTATTTTTTCACTATTTATGAGTTCTGTTATTGTGTTTGTTATTACGTTCTTTTGTTTTTAGAATGGATTTTATTTTACGAATGTATGACTTTAATTAATTAGTATTACCAGTAATAATTGTTGTTGCATTTTGTTACATTTTATGATATTAAAATACAAGAAGTATTCTTTTTTTATACAAACCTGTCATTTTGACAACCGTAAATTTGCTAATATTTAACCGATTGCAAAAAACTTTATATCACATTAAAACTTAGCTCTTTCTCTCAAAATTTTGCCTCTTTACTTTTTTTGGACATGGACTTAAAAACGTGGCAACGACAAATACCAACCGAAGAAGCGTGAGATGAGCTAGGAGGGACATCATCCAACTACTCGTAAAAACAACAAAACGAAAGCAGCAACATAAAACGTTAACATTAGGGAGGAGAGGAGAACAATGACAAAAAGATAGAAATGTACTCAATGAAGTACTGAGGACATGTCCAAAGAAGGAACTCAACACATCTACTAAATAAAACACTAATACTGAACAGCAATAAAATAGGAAGACCGCATGCCATCCGTGGAGAACAATAATCGAGAGAATCATGAACAAACTAGGAAAATATGTATAATATGCAATAAGTACTGGGAGAGAAAAGTGAGGCAAAAAATGAATACCACAAAAAAAATCGCAACGATGTATGTTCTGCTAGAATCAGAAGACTCAGAAGAAAATTATTGGAAGTAGAAACACAAAAAGAGAAGTATACTCTCTCCATATCACAACATAATACGGCAACGCATCTCACAAACGTCTATGCTTGCCATCCCACACTCCTGGACCGTGGGCATGTGGCTCTCGCTGCTGACAACAAGCATGACCCAAATTCAATTCAGTGTAGTATGTTTCCCAGTAGTGGCAGGAATGCCTACCATGTGCTGGCGAATTAAATCAAATTAGACAGCACTCCCTAATAGTCTCAACAGTTCTATAAGGCCCATGTGGTAAACATTAAACATGTTATAGAATGTCATTCTTGTTTTCTTCAAAATTCTTCCAGCAGCTTTTATATAAGGATTTCCAATGGTAATAAATAATAGCAATTTGCCCCTATTTTCTGCCATTTTGTCATTCCATAATTGTTGAAGACTTGAATTCGCTTGTTCCTCTATGGTGCCAGAATTTGTATTCCTAATATTTTTGTTGTTTTTAAGTGTCCACACATTGAACAATCAGGGTGTATACTTTCTGGAAAACAGAGAAAACCTGGAAAAGTCAGGAAATTTATAAAAAAAAGTCGGGGAAAATTTATTAAATCTGCTTATATCTAAAGTTGTTCCCATATTGGCCCCCCGGCTCGTCAAAAAATGTTTTCCATGTCCCCTCCCCCGCTCATCAATTTTCATTTTCGAGCAGAAAGAATATCTAGAATCTTTATCGAAAAGTCCTAAAAAACCTGGAAAGGTCATGGAATTTCAAAATTGTGAATTGGTATGCACCCTGAACAATTTTCCTTCAATCCACCAACTAAAACATCCTCTGCCTTCCAACCGCAAGCATTAGTTTTCATTCACACTAACCCAGATATATTTCCCATTGAGATCAGAGGAGAGGTGATAAATATTTCTTTCTTAGTGTTGACTCCAGTGGTACCTGAATATCACTATAAGAATCTATTAATAATTCTTTTAACTGCCCACGAAAGTGTTGTCGTAGCGTCTGCAATATAGTTCTGTGCTGTCAAATTACAATTCTGGGATATTGTCCACAAGTTTGCTGAAGCCTGTGAAAGACACGAACAAGATATTTTAAATTGATATCGACTATAATTCCACACCATTCGTACTGCATCCTTCATAATTGTATCTATACTTTGGCGAGGTTGCAGTCTGATTCTTCATAAACATCCCTCCCTCCCTATTATTTCGCATTGGTGGGTTCATAAATTTTCAGTATTGCTGCATCATAGGTAGTACAATTGTAAAATAATCTATTACGTTTTTTAGTACATCTAAAAGGGTTCATTAAATTCTGATCTAGAAAAAAAATTATTTCATAGGATAGGACCGAGAAGGTGAGAGGATGCACGTACACCTCCAATGACTCTCAGAATAATAGACATAAATAGATATACTTCACACGTTCATGGGATGATTGACGTCAAAAGTAGAGGACATAGATATTAAGGTTTATTATGTTTTTGTCGCACCGTCTTGAAGGAGGGGGTAGCTCATTAGAACTCTAGGCAGCTCCGATGTACCTTAACTCATAGGCTTACCCCATCAATTACCCGCTTAGACGACAAAGATAGCATGAACCTCCTTGTCTCACTCCTTCTATTCCAATCGTAAGTTTCTTTTACAGGACCACACAGTTTATCTCATTATGTGTGTGCCAATAATACTCACACCACAACCAAAATACATCACTGAATTTACATTGTGATCTTATAAATTTAACGATGGAGAATGTTTTTTTAATCCTTTTATTATTATTATTAATAATGTGTTGTAGATGGTTTCAAGCGCGTAATTTTCTTCTTGAACCATACCCGTTATTTTTAAGTCAACTGTCTTTTAATTTAATCAGATCATAGTGTATGGGAAGTTATCTAGAGTTACTTTTATATGTAGATTTAATGATTCCTTTGTTACTGCGTTAATCGAGCTAATTAAAATAATCATGGGAATATGTTGTTAAGTAATTGTTTCAGCTCATTTCTAGTAGTTTTGAATTGATTAAGTAAAGAAAATTAATATAGGTATCTAATCCACTTCATAAATTTCTTATCTGGTAAGAGGTCCACTTTTAAAACTTTGGGGTATCGGAGATTGTGGGATCGAAATAAGGAATGCTGCCATATGAAGGATCCTGGCCTTAGAATTCGACCTGAATCACTAAATTAATAGCGGTAGCACAATGGGCCACAAGGCTTGAGTGCGGCAACCTTTTTGTCGCCTCGCTAAAGGAAGAAGAAGATTGTGGGATTGAGTTTCTTTAGTCGTTACTGATTTTTTGAGCAGCTACAGCTATTTCTACAATTTCGTTTTATTTTATGTCATAAAAAATCGTATTAAATTGTATGTAGTCGAATAATAAATGTTCAAAAATGGATTAGTAATACTGATGATAAAAAGAAACCAAGAAGTTTGTACGAAAATTCATTTGCAATACAGAAATGCGAGACTTTAAAATCTGATATCTTTGAAGGGCTAGCTACCAAAAATTTTCCAATTCAAATTCGTTTACTAATGGTACAGTCACATGGTATCAAAAAGTACCCAAACTTCGGACTAATTCTATAGCGGCTTGGAATTTTTTTATTTTTGCGGATTCTTAAACTTTAAGGTATCAGCTTCAAATATTAAGAAGTCATAAAAATCAATAATTAACAAAGTAGTGATAATAAATTAATGAAATTTGTATTATTTACGTTTTTGGGGTCGCTGATCAGGAATGTGAAGTCAGAAATTAAAAATTTTATGTTACACCCTCCATATGGCCGATATAAAAGGGATAAAATGGACGAAGTAATTATTTTCTGTTTATTTTGAGAAATTAGGACTTTCTTAGCAGATTGTCACATTTTGAGACATAAAACTCATCCCCTAATAAGAAAACCAATTGCTCTTACCCCCAAGGGTAAAAAAAAGTATAAAGACAGTACTAGGAATTTATTAATAAAACTAATATTATTTATGGGGTTGCTGATTGCGAATTTGGATTGGGTTTTTGTGTTAAGGTGTAGCAAATTAATAAAACAATAATTCATATTTTTCAATTTTATTAACTATATAGAGATTTAACCTAAATTTAATATAATTATCATCATCATCAATGCTTGAGTCATTTTCATCTTTATACGTATTTACACAAGTACATACACGATTTGATGTCCAACGACTTAAGAAATGTGCGTGAATATCGTGGTATAAAAATCGTGGTTATTCTTTTATAATTGAAAATATTATGAGATTTTAACACCAAACGAGCAATATCGTAATTTGCTAAAACGAGGTGCGCTCCTTATTTTGGTCATATATCCTTTGCAATTAACGCTAAAAATCATCCAAAAAAGCACTTTCAAGGTACCTTAAACCTCTTTAAGGTCAGGTAGGTCAGAAAAGTACAGAAGTTGTGAGTTTTTCTATATTCATCTTAAATGCATCAATTTATCAAGTAAAATTGAAAATTTTTAAAAACCCCCAATCAATGTATCTAATTGTACCAGTTTCATATGACCGAATCAAATTGAGGCCTAAATCATGTTCGGCTACCATAATTGTCTGCACATTTTGAATTTTACTTCAATTGGACAATTTCTAGAGAAGTTCAACATTGCGAATTCAAGATGGCGACCAATCATCAAAATCTAATATGGCCTATAACCTTCTCGGCAAAATACTCTTTCAAATAAAAAAAAACTACATCAAAATCGGATCACCCGTTGAAGAGATATGAAGCCACAGACAGACAGACAAACAAACATACGCGTCAAACTTATAACACTCCTCTTTTGGGGTCGGGGGTTAAAAAGAAAAAAAATGTTAAGAGTTAACTTCAAACACTTCTGTCTCCTAAGCTATTATCTTTATCAAAATAATAAAAAAACGGTGTTTTCTTAGTTTATTGCCGTCTGTAGTAGCATTCAGCTAAGATGCTTCCCTGCTAAGTTATTTAACTTTAAAGCCAAGAAAATTCATCTTTTCAAAAATTCTCAAAATATATTAAGTGTAAAATCTTTTAGATCATGGTCAAAAAAATTTGAGCGTATGTATAATACCTAGTTAGGACTAACAAAAAACAGGATTAGGATTTTTTTTTTCAATTTGGAATTTTAGGCTAGTCGTCAGGTAAATTAACATCGTTTTAAATCGTACAAAAGATTTTACTGTTGGAACCAGTTCATTATATGCCTCTTTTAGATATACTAATTTTTCCCCCTCGCCTGCCCCCCCGGAACACCATACCATAGTTTGATAGTTTTAAGTAAAGAATTTCATGATTTATAGTGCCAAAGGCCTTCGACATATCGAAATATAAACTGGTCGTTTTGCACCCTTTGTCAAAAGCTTCATATATTTGTTTTGAAGCATTGAAAATTGCAGGTTCTTTTGACATTTTTTTCCTAAATCCATATTGATTGTCTACTAATATGTTTTGTCTAGTTAGGAAGGATAGTACCCGGTTTATATATATAGCTCGTTCGATGACCTTTGACATGGCAGGTAGTAATGAGATGGGTCCATAGTTGCTTGTGTCATTTCTTGCACTCATTCTATAAACTGGTATGACTTTGCCTATCTTTAAGTCATCCGGAAACTCACCAGATACAAATCATTCGTTATGTATCTTCTCATGTGTGTACTGTTGTTTCTTCTGAAGGTTTGTCATCATTGTCCTACAGAAAGGGTTTTTATATGATTTTAAAGGATTTTGTGCATTTTTCTCATGATGGCTTATCTACTCCTCTCTTTTTTCTTTTAGTCTCTAGTTTATGTTCGGTATTCATTGTTATTTTTCAGTGGTGTTCGTCTTTTTAACTTTATATTTCTTTTTTTTTGTTTGTTTGTTTTCTTTCTTGTTGAGCTTATAGATGACTTTCCCATTTTTTAACATTTTTCTGTCCAGTCTAATTTTGCTCCTGTTAGTAGCCTTTCTATCTCTTTGTGGACTTTCTTATGAAATCTTGCACGCTGTAGTAGTAGGATGTTCCGGGTATTGTTTCATGTTTTGTAGTTTCCATCGTTACTTTATGTAATGGATTCATTGGTTTGTGTCCTCTGAGAAGACATTATTTTCCTGCATGACCTGGTTCTGAGATGATACATTTTTTATGATTTGGCACACCAAACTTTTAGGAACATACATAGGGTGTATACTTTCTGGAAAACCTAGTCTGCTAGTTTTTGATACAAAATAACACAGATTTATATTAAGTATAGCTTTATTTGCATAGAATTTTGTCATTAGGATCACTTTACCAAAGTTTGTCAACTCACTTTATATATATAGCTTTGATCTCTGTTTATTTCACTCAACAGTGCGGAGCTTTAAGAATAATTTATACAATTATTCTTAAAGCTCCACTGCGACATCACAGATCAAACAAACCAGATGTTTCACTTAATAGTATTCCCTATGTAACCAGTTTCATTTTTTGTCGTGTGACGTTTACCTTCCAGGATTCTGCGCAGAAGACATAAACAGAGCAACCTAGCGGTTGACATGGAAGTTAAGACCAGTGAGTATAATATCACAGGAGAGAGTGTTTAGTACTGAAATCTCAGAGATGGAAGTCGTCATCAGCTACACCAGTGATATTAATTATTTTGGAATGCAGTGTATTCTATTGAAGCTTAGAGTTCTTATTGTTATACATTTAAGTGGTTTTTTTGAGTATTTATTAGGTGACTTTTAATTATTGTTACGTCACAGATCAAACAAACCAGATGTTTCACTTATGTCGTTTCATGGTTTAGATAATAAATCAACTCCTGGAAGGTACCAATTTGTGTAGTGATCTGCGCATATACCAAGCAGTCTTAACCAGCGAGTATAGTCACAGGCGGGAGCTGATGACACGTAACAATAATTAAAAGTCACCTAATAAATACTCAAAAAAACACTTAAATGTATAACAATAACAACTCTAAGCTTCCATACAATACACTACATTCCAAAATAATTAATATCACTGGTGTAGCTGATGACAATTTCCATCTCTGAGATTTCAGTACTAAACACTCCCTCCTGTGACATTATACTCGCTGGTCTTAACTTCCATGTCAACCGCTAGGTTGCTCTGTTTACATCTTCTGCGCAGAATCCTGGAAGGTATACGTCACACGACAAAAAATGAAACTGGTTACATAGGGAATACTATTAAGTGAAACATCTGGTTTCTTTGATCTGTGGTTACGTGTCATCACCTCCCTCCTGTGTCTATACTCGCTGGTTAAGACTGCTTGGTATATGCGCAGATCACTACACAAATTCGTACCTTCCAGGAGTTGATTTATTATCTAAACCATGAAACGTCATACGTGAAACATCTGGTTTGTTTGATCTGTGGCGACATTCTAAATGAAACTGACTACTTTAGAAACTTGTGTTGTTAAATTTTGTTTATTTCCACTGAAGATGAAGCATACAAAAACAACAAAAATGACTAATTAAACTATTTTCTCTTTGTAAGATCAATTATTTATTCGAGATCATTTCCCAACTCACTAATGTGAGCCCAAATACAAGGTAAAATTATATTATGCAACCCTCATAACAAATCAAACCTCCTAGCATTTCATTGGTCCAATTTATGTTTATTAACAAAGAGTATATAAAAATGACTGACACATTATGTGCAGAGGGCAGATTCTGAAAGTTCATGTGTTCCGTCCAGCACCAGCCAATGTTCATATTTTTCTGGCCAGACAAGTGTTAATGTTAGGATGAATTGTCAAAGTTTTATTATTTAATATTATTTAGCAAGTAATTAACTTATTATTTTCTAGTCTTTAGTGACTGTTAGAGTAATTATTTTTGATAACTTTCCATACATCCCTTTGGTTCTACTTTAAAGTTGAGCTTAGTTAATTTCATTGTTTACATACACTTTAACATCGTTTGTTAGCAATACGTAATGTCTGTTATTTCAACATATGCTTCCTCCGTTTCACTTTTTGTAACGTAAGCATTCTTAAATCATTTATTTCCCTTATTGAGTTTCAAATTTACTCTCCTAGTTTAATTGTCTCTTAATTCACGCTGCTCCTTGTTAAATGACGGACATTATTATTAGTATTAACTTTGGTAACTTGAGTGATATTATTTATTTTAAGTGATGTTTAGGTTGTTAAAAATATGTTTTGACTTTATATCAGAGTATTATAAAAATTGTGTGGGTATAAAAATTTATGTACTTAAATACGTTTTAATTTCTATTGTCTCTATGTATATTTGAAGTGTTATTGTCGATACAAGTACTGTTATTTATCATTCCAAATTATTTAATTAATAAACTTTATTTATATCATCTAATTTGTTTTATTGAGTTGGTTAGTATTTTTAAAAAATTACAGTAATGAATATAAAAACCAATAATGAGTATAATGCGTTTTCTTTAAGGGTGAGTTGTACCAAACTACCCTAACCCGGTGTTATAAGCAAACCCCGTATTAAAATTTAACACTGGTTTAAAAATTTGGCGAGTTGTACCATCTGAATTAACCCTGATGTTAACAAACATAGAAATAACTAAATGTAAGCACTGAATCAAGAACTACCAGAAGCGACGCTCTCCGTACCGTCTTTGATGTTTCTTGATCAATTTTTGTGACCTCTGTCAGTTCATTTATTGTTTTAACCTAACATTCTGTGACCTAATATCCGAAGATTTGTTTTGACTATTTTTTCAATAAATGAACTGACTCTCTTTTCTCTGGTATACGTGCAAGTCAAGATTTGTAGAGTATAAAGTTGCCTAATACCCTCAGATAAACAAAGAAATATGGATAAACAATACTCTCCATCTCCGAGTTAGGTACACAACTTGTTTATTGTTTACATGTCTATCGAGGAGTTCATTGGCTCTCTTCCGAAGGGCGTAGAACATTGTTTACATTTTCTTGTGCCTCCATATCGATTTTTTGCTTCTAACGCAGTTTTTATTCAGTTTAAACAATTTTTTGTTGATTTTGCAGTTTTATCACGTTTTAGACAGTTCAGAAATGACTAAGGATTGTTTAATTTACCCAAAAACCTACAAAAAGGAGTAATCTCGTACGTTTTATATGCAAGCATAGATTTGTACATAGTCGTAGGTTGGGGTTATTGTATTATTGTATTGTTGATTTAGCAATAAATAATTTTTTCCTTCCTCTCTCCTTTATACTCAAGTAAAAAACTTAAAACGACGGTTGTGTGATCATCAGATCTATAGATAAATAGATTTAAATTTATTTCTCTAAATTTAAATGTTAGATAAGTATACCGTGCGTGTAATTTCCCACTAGGCATGTACATTCACGTAGTGCGAGAGATTTGACAACACCGGCAGCCGTAAATTCGTCCGTCGCGTGGAGCATCCCAGCTTTGTTATTTCATTTCAGCCAGCTGGCACACGCGATGTTGTAATTCTTACTCCCCATGCCTAGCCCGCGACTACACACACGGTATAAATAGGTATATGTTATATCTTCTATTTGGATTTTGGTACAAATATTTAAAACTTTACAGAATATTTACATTATTACATAATAATATACTGTATTGGGTATACCTAAACTTATCAAAATAATAATGCACTGGGTTCGATCCCCAGCTTCAAAATTGACAACGTTGATAGGTAATGGATGTTGCTATATGTGCATTTTTTCAAATGTGTAACCTCCTTCTAGACAGTCTTGACTTTGAAATTGTGGGGATTGTCTAATATATGTGCTACGTTATGTTGTTATTCCGTAGGTTCCCAGAAAATATTAAGTACGCTTAGAAAAAAGTGACTCGACTGACCAAAATTTGAAGCATTTACAATTACGTATGCTTTGATCATTTAGAGCTTGATGAATTTTATGTACTTAACCCCGACAGGAAAAAGATGCTCGTTTCCTAGTATTTTTACCAAGAGAGTCGTTTCACTTCCGTTTTCGTATCAAGGGTGTCATATAATTTGCTTTTTAATACTGACGAGAAATTTGAATTTTATTTAATCTTCTTTATTGTTTGCCTCTATCGCTTCTCGTTCTTTTTGTTTTAAGGGAAGTACATCTGGGGCATGTTTCCAATTGACCACTTATATGCAAACAGAGTGGGCGCTATATAATTGCTTTACTGAACAATTCTCTGTTGAATCTATTTGCTATCAATTAAAAATTGTAACCTGACCAAAAATGTATTTTTACCAAAGAAAGTGTTCAATTTTAAATTTAAATACATCATTTCAAATATGTTCACTGCTGTTGAAATATCATATGGTTTCAGTTTTCTGCTTTCCTGGTTCAGAGACGCTCATTAAATTAATTTAAGAATACAGGATGAACGTAAAAGTAAGTTAAATAGTATAAGGAGAGTGAGAACTAAAACTGTTTTATTTTCTAATTGGTGGGGAGAAGAAATAAAGCCAAAAATTTTGTTTTATTCATTCCAATAAAGTCAAATCGAGAGTATTCTCTGCTTTACCTTTGCTTTTACTGGAATTAATTCAGAATCGATACCTGTCCAGTACATATCGATACATAGAGATACCGATATAAATTAAATTTACCAAGCTAGAAAATTAACTGCAATTTATATTTTTTTATATCCATATATTAGTTTGAAATAATTTGATGAAAGTTGTATCGAAAAGAGATTCGATCAGGACTTTGTATTATCTTTATCGTAACTATATTCATCAATAATATAATTAAAAACTGGAAGTAAAATGTGGTGCATTATGTATAGTATATTTGTTTACAATATTGAGGGTTAAAAATAATATAATGTTATTTTTGTTTTATGTATATGGTACGGGTAGCGTATGAGAGTGTCGGACTGGCCCGGCGAGCAACCGGGCAAATTCCACAAATATCTACCGTATTAAATGCCAAAACTTTCACTAGCGTCTAGTCCCTGCATATAACTTTCGGGGCGACATGCGCAGTTTGATAAACCAACTGACGTTTCAGTTTCAAATCATCCTAACATTCCTAACTAAGCTCTATTATTGTTGTCACAATGTCCACCCAGCCATCTGTTAATAAGTGATAACTTGTAGTGAGTGTACTGATAGTTACAAAGCATTTTACGATTTACGTAAATACGTGAAGAAATATCATCCGGACAAATTGGAAGTACCTACCTAATAGCACCTTTAAAAGTGAAGAACTATACTTTTAAATGCGTCAATTGCAATAAAAATTTTAGTCATAAGCCAAATTGAAAATATCACATTAAAAAGATACACGATGGTATTACTACCTTGCCCAAAAAATGTGCATTATGTGAATATGTTGCAACATTTAAAAAAGACTTACAAATTTATTTTTTGTGTATTTAATCAATTTACATTCCAGATTTTTATTTTATCAAGTTCGAACTTTTATTTTAAACGCTCCAACCTTAATGAAGTATTTTTTCACGACAAAGTGTCAGGTAAAGTCTCAGATAAGTCGATTGGTATATTCTTGCATATTATATCTATTATATTATAAGATGCATTTCTGTCTGAAAGAAATGAGGCAACCAAGAATACGCAATATCCAATTCGTAACACAGCAGTGTGACTGCGCATGCGCGCCCCGAAAGTTATAACGCAAGGTCTGTAGAGGACAGGTTGCCTGGTAACTAGGGAGCGCCATATTGCGCGTCATCCAGAGGACCCGCTTCTACAACTCACTTCACAGAGGTAAAAGATGCAACAGTCGATCATTATACTTCACAGTCCTGTCCTCATTATTACCACTTGTAGTAGTGCTAACTTCTACCAATACCGTACAACGTTTAAAGAATTTTTCTTCGCCCGTAGTTATCCTGTCCCTGCGCCGGCCCTGTTGTGTCTTACTCGACGCGCCACCTATCGTGTTCATATCACATCCTCACTTTGTTAATTTGTACCATTCCGTAAACAACGAATTATATAACACAATGGAAAAAACTTCCAAAAAAGTCGAGAAATCGACCAGAAAATGAAAGAAAAATACGAAAATGTTAAAGGAAATTAAGAAGTTACAAAAGAAAATGGAGTTGACTTCGTCAAGCAAGTATCTCATTGAATTTTTAGGTTTTTTAGCTTCCGCAAAATGGCGAACACGGACTAGTTTAAGAGAACTTGAAAAGTGGTATGATCACATGAAGTACCTAAACTTTTCACATGGAAATAGTTCTAGTTAGTCGATTTTATTGCAATGGTAAATCATAATAATAATTATACAAAGTGGTCTGATCACGTGAAGTACCAATACTTTGTTCACCAAGGAATCCAGGGGCGATTTTTAAGGGAGAGATATGAGCAATCACTCCCTAAACTAATATAATATACTGCTGGCATAGTATGAAACAATTATAGAAATCATTATCCTTCAGAAATCCATAGATGACAAATGTGTTGCATTTTTCAGGGAAAGCCTGAAGCTGTTCGGCCATTGATAATAATTAGTGTTATCATACGAAGCACTATTTTCCCTTCTTTAAATAACGAGTTCTGCACCACAGTTAATCCCTTAATTCAGGTTCTGACTCGGTTTCTAGTCTTGACTGACTCAAGAACCAGTGACTTATCAAATGAGGACGTAGTGCTTATCGAACAACATATTATCGAGCAGGTTAATGACAATATCATTTTTGGGTGAAGACCCACTAGGTAATATGCCTTAAGAACTCCTCACATTTCAGCTCGTTGGGCAGAAATAATTTAAACAGGCGCATTATTATGTGACTTACATTAAGCAATGTCAATACATATTAGGTTTGTAATGGCACCGCACAGTAATCCCAACATTAGAAAGAAACACAAAGAAGGGGGAAGGGGGATCATAGAAACCAGAACGCAGACTCAAGTACCGACACAAGAAGAAGACATCAGAAGGAAACCCAAACATCATTATTATTAGAGGGAACAGACAAATATGCTGGTCGACTTAAATCACTTAACGAATGGCAAATACTAACAGATAATTCAATTATCCTATATATGATATAAGGTATAAAAATAAACTTTTACATGCATCCCAAACCAAAATTGTTTGCCGAAAGTGAATCTGGGCAATGATATATCAAATTTTGAAAAAAGCATCGGTCACCTATTAAATATTGGGGCCATAGAAAGTTGTGTTCACAGAAAGGGGGAATTTCTTTCCTCGTATTCTTTTAAACAAAAACCAAGGGTGATTCCAGGTTTATTCTAAATTTAAAAAACCTAAACAAGTTCGCTAATCCACCTCATTTTAAAATTGAAGATTATCGTGAAGTTTTTAAAGCTAATCTCACAGAATTCCCTCCTCACAGCCAGTGACGTGAAAGGGTGTAAAATACTGAGGCAATACTTAATCAGTTATCCACACTTGGTTTCGCAATCAATAAGGAAAAGAGAGTATTAACACTAGAGGACATGCACATGACAATTTCTAGGCTTCGAATATAATTCGGTAGATATAACAATATCAGTGCCGAGAGAGAAATGCGTCAAAATTTTAAAATTACTGAATAATTTTTTGAAATGTTCTAGTTGTAAAATTCGAAACCTGGCTGAAGTAATTAGTACATTAATAGCTATATGCCCAGGTGTACCCTATAGCTGGTTGTATACAAAAATATTAGAAAGGTAAAAAATGTTAGGTCTTAAAAGGAAGGGAAATTATAAGGGAATAATGATTATCAAACAACAGGTTAAGAAAGACCCACTACGGTGGTCAGTCACATACCAAATGCAAACAGTTCTATGAGATCTTTACATCATCAACTTATTACCTATACCAATGTTTTTACAACAGCTTGGGGTGCTTCCTGCGGAGACAAGATTATTCATGTTTTTTTTTTTTTTTTGGCCTCCGTCATCAGTGATGAACTAAAGTATTTGTCGCTTTATTTACGCAAACCTAAAATTGCCGCCTCTAATAATAATAAGAAAGTTGCTAATTTCATATTGAATATATATATATATAAAAAAAAAAAAAAAGTGTAACTTATTGTGACTTGTTTAATACCTAAATAATCATTTCCAAACATGATAAAAGCAAATAAATAAGAAATAATTAGGTAATTGTAAATATAATATGTATTAAAACAGTTTTCGCCATAATTTTCATGCGACAAAGTCATTAATGGTAGGCTGAAAGTCAATATCTACCGCCCCTAAATATCTGCCACTTTACGCATGTGTGTAATTGGCATATAGGGTAATCTAGCACTGGCCTCCGCAAGAAGCAGCATACCATATGAACTATTTAGAATTTTTGGCTGCTGAAAATGGTCTTAAAGCATTCACAAAAAACGTGAAACTGCGATATTCTTTCTGAGGGTAGACAGCATAACGGCCATTTTTTCACATAAACAAGGAGTAAAAATTGAAAATCTAAATACAAAAGCAAGAAACATCTGGCAATATAATAATAATAATAATAATAATAATAATGAGTTTATTTCCATAGACTATTACAGTATTGGAATTGTCAAATACAAAATAGAACAAAACAAAAAAAGAAAAAATATGTACATATATATGCATGTATATATAGTTAGAGGTAGATTATACAACATATGAAAAATAGACAAACAAACAAGGAGATGTACAACTAAAATCTAATAAAGGTATAACAATAAATAAATAAATGGGTGAAATTTTAATTATCACAGCATTAGTAGGTACAAATTGTAAGATCAGATGGAGAACATTAAGTAAAGAGGTAGTATTCCTCGTAAGAGTAAAAACAATGTTCCGCTAGGAATCTTTTTACCATCTTCTTGAAAATCACAAAACTACTTGCATCTTTTATAATTTGTGGGAGGTGGTTATACATTTTAATTGAAGAGATAAAGGGCCCTCTTTTTGACTGCTCTAATCTATGGGGCGGTACAAAAATATTTTTTTGCGATCGCGTACTGTATTTATTAACATCACCACATTTTAAAAGACTATCAATGTTTTTCCTGACAAAACATACAGATTGCAAAATATATATACAATAAATGGTGAGTATGCCATGCTGTTTAAAATAATCTCTGCAGGATGTATTGTAGGGAAGTTTAAACATACTTCTCACAATTCTTTTCTGCAAAATGAACACCTTGCTAATTCCCGAACTATTTCCCCAGCACAATATGCAATATTGCAAAACCGAGTAAATACATCCGTAATAGAATGTTTTCAGTGTGTCAGCTTCAACAGTGTCCCTTATTTGAAGAAGTGCAAAGTTTAGACTAGCCAGTTTTTTCGTCAGATTCTCAATATGAGCCTCCCATGACATATTCATATCCATATGTACGCCTAAGAACTTCGTAAGATCATTTTGATGGAGATTGTGATTTCCTCTGACCAACAGGCTAAAGTCCAACTTTGCACGAATCGGGGAAAACATTAAAAATACAGTTTTTTGCTGATTTAGAATCAGACCATTATTGCGACACCATTGTGACATTTTATCAACACATAAGGTGGCATTTTTGCTTAAGAGGTCAACGTTAGGAGCAGTTATGATAGAGGAGGTGTCGTCTGCAAAAAGGGTTAAGAAGCAATTATTTAAGTTAGTTACTAAATCGTTGACGAAAATAATGAACAATAATGGACCTAATACACTGCCCTGTGGTACCCCTGTCAGAACGTTAATACTATCTGAAAGACATTCCATACCATCATGTACAATTTTGATTGTTTGAGTTCTCTCCAATAAGTAGGACTTTATCCATTCCAATGCTGGGCCACGGATACCGTATATTTCAAGTTTTTTTAACAACAAATTGTGATTTATGGTATCAAAGGCCCGTGATAGATCGAAAAAAATGCCAGCTGATAGTAATTTTTCATCAAAGTTATGTAGAATTTTCTCAAAAAAGGAGAGAACCGCATCTTGTGTTGATTTATTCTTGCAAAACCCATATTGCCTAGGGGTTAACAAGTTATATTTAATTAAAAATGAATTTAATCTGATCTCAAATGCCTTTTCAAAAATTTTTGAAAATATGGATAGGAGAGCTATCGGTCTATAATTTTCCATGGAATGAGGATCATTTTTTTTGTAAACTGGAATTATTAGCGCTAATTTTAACTGTTGTGGAAATTGTCCATTTTCGAAAGATAAATTTATGAGGTATGTTAGGATACTAATCAAATAAGTACTAACTTCCTTTATTAAACAACATGGCACATCATCTGGGCCTGACGATTTTTTCTTGCAAACAGAGTTGATAATATCAGCAACCTCAATCTCTGTAATGGGCATTAAATACATAGTGTTATTATTAACTTCTGGTGCATTTGTTACATCAAAAGTCTTAAGATTAAATGTGGAGGTAAGTTCACTTACCGAATCGATGAAGTATGTGTTGAAACCATTTGCAATATTTTGAGGTTTAGTTAAAATTTCATTTTTCAAATTAATTATTTTGGAGGGAAGTTGTTTTTTATTACGACCAACATTAGTGTTTTCTCTAACTATGCCCCACATGGTTTTAGATTTGTTAGAAGAATTTATTACTTTGTTTTGATAATAAGCCTTTTTTGAATTTTTTATATTTTCTAGGTGATTAATTTTTAATATATTATATCTTAACTTAAGGTCTGGATTATTTGATAATTTTAATTGTTTATAAAGGTCTCTGATAAAAATACCTTCTTCAATAATGTTTCTGGTAATCCAGGGTTTCTTTTTGGTAGTTTTGCGGTTTCTTTTTAATTTCACAGGGAAAGCTATATTAAACAAACTAGAAAATGAGTTATGAAACACTTCAAATTTTTTATTTACATCAGGTATTGTGAACAAAAAGGAATAAAAAGACTATGCTTCTTACATAAACTTAAAACTCAATATAGAAGCAGATACAGAATCAAGGAGTCCCTCTGTAGATACTTAGTATGAGATCTCTACCTCTCACTTCAATATTATTTGTAAGAAATTTGGCATGCGAGACATATTTGTAATTCACCCAAATACAAAATGTAAATTATATGTCTCATGGCAACCAGATCCATACCCAATATGTACAGGTTTTACTATTTCTTGGGCCAAGATATTTTTTCTTGTGCTTTTCCTCCATTCTCCATGGTTCCCAAAGTTCTCAACAAGATTATTATTGAAGAGAAAGCTAGGGGGGCAGTGGTAATACCTAAATGGGAAAGCCAACCTTCGTTTCCCTTATTTTAAAACTGGTAGAAAAAGTCAACCCAAATCAGACACCTTTCAGAACATCACAGCCAATGTGGAGGAATATTTCACTGAAGACAGGTCTTTTATCTGACAGTCTTGTTTAAAACTGAACTTCCCGGAAGCTGGAATTCATGCAATAATTGCCTCTATATCTGCGGGACTCTTAAATAGTATGAATTCTCCTACACAAGATGGTGGGAATTTTGTAAAAACAAGCAATAAGTTAACCCATTCGCTTATAATTCAGAACATTTTATACAATTCTTGAACGCATTAAATATAAAGGGTAAGTCTTATTAAGCAATTAACAGCTGCAAATCGGCTCTTATACCTCAGTTTTCCGATCGCCAATAAAAACGAAGAATTAATAGATTCCTCAAAGGAATCTATAATATAAAACCTCAAAAAGCTAATCTTGTCCCGATATATTTGGAGAAAGCCCACATACAAGTCGTTTTCTGAAAATACGAGTCGTAAGTCGGTGACACACTGCTAGCAATTATTTCAGCTCACCGGTTACAAACCTTTTCAAAATAAAATTTAAACATATAAAAAAGTTCGAGGACAGGTTTGAAATATATGTCCCTGATAGAGTTAAGACTACTGGAAAAGGAAGATACCAACCGCTAATCATTATACCCTTCAATGAAAGGACAAATTTGTGCCTTGCGAGTTTACTTACTGCCCACATAGAAAAGACAAAAGATTTCAGAACTACTGACAATGACACATTAATTCTTACCTATAAGAAGCCTCCATAACCCAGCAGCAGTGCAATCAATAGGCAGCTAGGTCAAAAAGGTACTTTTTCAAAAGTGGTGTTGATACGTATTCAAGGGTTGGTATATATATTCAAGCTGTACTACTAGACACGCTGCAACCTCAGCGCAGCCCGCAAAAGGTCTAGGTGGTCAAGTAAATTCAGCACTTTTTTAGATTTTTTATAATAAGCCTACCAATATGTCGATACAAACTCATTTCCTCAGGGGATTTTAAAAGACTCGGCTACCTCAAGCCGAGTAGTTATACGAAGTTTTTTATTTTTACTATCAGTATCATTTTGTTCAGCCTTAAATGATAAGACTGCTTGCAGACTTTCTCAAGTCTTGTTTCTAGGATAAACTTTTGTATTCTTATTTTCCAAGTAAGTTTACAGTTAAGTAACTGCGATAACAAGTGTTATCAATTCCTGTAAAACGAAAAACGTGTTTTATATCTACGATAGAAATACATTTATAAAACGTATTTTTTCAAAACAACCCTCCAGCTCTATAGATCGTTTATTTTTTCTCTAAACATCTACAAGTGGTAATAATGAGGACAGGACTGTGAAGTATAATTAACAGATCAAACGACTTACCTGTAAGGTAATTTGATCCTAATTATACGAACAGTCCTGTCCGAAATTATTACACCCCTCCCAAGTGCCCAAAAATGTATACGTATGTATAACGTATAACGAAACCCCCATTGAGATATAAAAACGATCTACAGATACAGGATTCTTTAAACTACAGTGAGGATGTGATATGAACACGATAGGTGGCGCGTCGAGTAAGACACAACAGGGCCGGCGCAGGGACAGGATAACTACGGGCGAAGAAAAATTCTTTAAACGTTGTACGGTATTGGTAGAAGTTAGCACTACTACAAGTGGTAATAATTTCGGACAGGACTGTTCGTATAATTAGGATCAAATTTCCTTACAGGTAAGTCGTTTGATCTGTTAAGTGTATCACTAACATCGTTGATCTCGTCGTACTTTGTTTAATATATTTTATTTCTGCTTACACAGTTATTGAAAATATTATTTTGGATATTCATATTTTAAGTAGGTCCTTTGTTGTGTATGTTAATTTTAAAAGGTCCTCTGGACACGTCACTCCCGCGCAAGAATTTTATTGGCTCCTGAGTCACCAGGCAACCTGTCTCTTTTACAAATCTTGGTTATGACCTCAGATAAACAAAGAAATATGGATAAATAATCTCATTTGAAGCACACAGAAGTTGTGTGTAGGGAGCATAACCTTCAAAGGGGCAGAGTGGAGAGGAATGTTTATGTTTATGGAGTCGCCTAATCAGAGGCGTAGACAGATAAGGGGGTTAAAATTTTTAAAATAATCGATTAATGTTCTCGACTATTACTTAATACTATATCTGACAATAATACGACTCTATTAGGCGATCCAAACCACGTGACTTCCAACTAGGCGCTGAGGGCAAACATCCGGCAATCCTTTATTTTCATTCGTTAAATGAGTTTTTTTTCGGTTGCCTTGGCTACGTTTCCGCGAGTTAATTAAAATAAACCCCATGTTTGCCCTCAGCGCCATATTGAAAAATAATTTTGACAGGTCGTTGGATTGCCTAATTGAGACAAAAAGAGTACTGTTTGGTTAGAATTTTTACAAAATGTGTTATTGAAGAGAAATGAAGGTATTGAACTGTCAATTCTCAAAGTTAAATGGTTCTTAAACGATACGATAAGTTACTCCTACATTTTCTGAGTAAAAAAAAAATTAACTTTTGGTTAGGATATAAAAGTAACTTGATATAGGTATATCCTGGGGTTATACGGTCTTTATAATAAAATTATTATTTTTGCTACATTTCGGTTTATTCAACCATCGTCAGAGAACTACAATTAAATGAAGACAAATATTTTTTCAAATGCTATTTTTTATACACATGGATTTAAATTGTATGTGTATACAAAATAGCATTTAAAAAAATATTGGTCTTCACTTAATTGTAGTTCTCTGACGATGGTTGAATAAACCGAAACGTAAGAAAAGAGTAATTTTATTATAAAGACCGATAACCCAGGATATAACTGCATCAAGTTAATTTGATATCAACGGTCAAGAAAATAAAAACATCTATATATGTTAGCATATAAATGAAACCAACTAGTATTTTTTCATATTACAGTATAACATAATCATCTAAAAGTTTACATACTTATCACTCAACAGTACCAGCAAGCGTTTGATTAGGTATGACAATAAGAGCAAGCGAGAGCGAAACAACTAGGCTATTTTTTTTATCGTATAACACATCCTACTCGTGCCACCTGCTTTCCTCACCACATGTGCGTAGGCAGCTCTGTTTGCATGCCTAATCCAAGACTTTCCGATGCTGTATAATGAATCTGGTCATACGTTACCCGTACCATATACATAAAACAAAAATAACATCATATTACTTTTAAATCTCTATATTGTAAACAAATATACTCTACATAATGCACTACCTTATAGAGCAGGAGCTAAGTGGCTTTTTCGGCAGCTCATCGCTTTATGAACTTTGAGATATTTTTATGGTTTAATGGATAATAACAATTCATAAAATCGACTTCTGGCGGGGCACCTCCTGTCAGGAGCGTCACGAACACTGTTTAAAAATCAGTGAAATCATGTCATCGTTACAAGACTCATTTTTTTTTGTGTGTACACATTTTATGTTTAGAATGAATAAAATATGATCGCCAGAAAGTGTGGGCCGTCAGGAGGCGCAGCCAGAATACATGTGAGATACGGTACGGAGTCAAGTTAGCCGAAAGTGTTAAATTCCTGTATATTTAAGAGCCTATGGTACTTTTGTTGACTTTGTTTATGGGGAGGCTATTCTATTGTTGAAGGAGCTTATTTACGTTTTAAAAAGGAGCCAGAACTTGTAACGATGAGTTTAGAGTTCTGAGATGAAATATGCGGAAAAAAATCCAATTTTCTTCAAAAATCCTAAACATTTTCTTTCTGGGAATTTTTTTCTGTGTTCAAAACATAAAATATGTTCAACCTTAAAAAAGTTTGTAACGATGATGTTATATAACTTCGTTTTTTTACCTCTTTGACCTTTCTGGTTGCGCCCCTGATGGCCCACACTTTCTGGCGATCTTATTTTATTCATTCTAAACATAAAATGTGTACACACAAAAAAACTTGGCTTTGTAACGATGATATAATTTCACTGATTTTTATATCTTGAACCATGGCCAACTCGACGGGCTGACATAAGCCAGAAGTCTATTTTGTCAAGTTCGATAGAATTAATCAGCGCATAGAAAATGCTTGTAACGATGAGTGCCCGAAAAAGCCACTTAGCTCCCGCACCATTACTTCCAGTTTTTAATTTTAATATTGTTGAATATAGTTACGATAAAGATAACAGATTCTTTATCAAATCTGTTTTCGATACAACGCATCAAATTATTTCAATCTGATATGGCTATTAAAAAATATAATAAATTGCAGTTAATTTTCTAACTTAGTAAATTTAATTTATATCGGTATCTTGGCAGGGCCGTGGAGAGAAAATATGGACCCTCAAAAAATTTTAAAATTTCCGGGCCCCCTAGACAAGCCCGGGGGCATCACCCCCGCACCTCTCCTCTCTCGTCGGGTCTGTAGGTATCGATTCTGAATTAATTCCAGTAAAAGCAAAGATAAAGCAGAGAGTAGCCTCGACTCGACTCTTGTTAGTATTAAAAAGCAAATTATATGAGACACACTTGATACGATAACGGAAGTGAAATGAGTCTCTTGGTAAAACTACTAGGAAACAAACATTTTTCTTAAACATCTTTTTCCTGTCCGGGTTACATAAAAGTCATCAAACTTGAAACGATTAAAGCATACGTAATTGTAAATGCTTCAAATTTTGGTCAGTTACCTGTAGGAGAGCGAGTCACTTTTTTCTAAGCGTAATATTTTCTGGGAGCCTACGGAATAACAACATAACGTACCACATATATCAGGCAACCCCAACAATTTCAAAGTCAAGACTGTTCAGAAGGGGGTTACACATTTAGAAAAACGCAGATATACATCCATTACATATAACGTTGCCAATTTTAAAGCTGGGGATCGAACCCAGTGCATTATTATTTTGAAAAGTTAATACAGTCTATTATTATGTAATAATGTAAACATTCTGTAAAGTTTGAAGTACTCATACCAAATTTAAATAGGTATACTTATGTAACATTTAAATTTAGAGAAATAAATCTAAATCTATTAATCTATCTATCTATCTGATAATCACACAACTGTCTTTTTACGTTTTTTACTTGAGTGTAAAGACGAGAGAGGCAGAAGAAAAATTATTTATTGCTAGATCAGCAAAACAATAAGACAATAAACCTAACTATAACCCTAACCTACGATTATGTACACAACTATGCTTGCATATAAAACGAATGAGATTACTCCCTTTTGTAGGTCTTTTAGTAAATTAAACAATCCTTAGTCATTTTTGAACCGTATAAAACGTGATTAAACTGCAAAATCAACACAAAATTGTTTATAACTGGATAAAAACAGCGTCAAAAGCAATAAAACAATATGGCGGCACAAGAAAATGTAAACAACTGTCAACGTCCTTCGGAAGAGAACCAATGAACGCCTCGATAGACATGTAAACAATGAATACGTGATATATCTTACGCGGAGACGGAAAGTATTATTTACAGTGTTGCCAACAGAGCTTTCTAAAATTCTCCGCCTACTGCCTTAAAATTCTCCGCAAATCGAAGAAATTCTCCGCCAAAAATAAAATATCAAAATTTTCTATACAACAAAAAATATATTGATCTCTATTTGCTTCTCAATATGTAATCCATTAGTCCATTAAATTTGCATAAATTGATATTTTAATTCATCAGAAATGAATTAATAAAACCTATGTTTGTGATGAATCAGCACAACCAGGTTTGGAGCACGCTTGAGATTAGTGAACTCTATATACATACTGGAATGAGTATGAACAATTAGGAACCTATTGTTCCCTTCAAAGAAACTTTAGAGATAAGCTAAATTTGGAGGCACTCTGGCTCTGTAAACTAATTATTCAGGAAACTGATACAGTTAATCTTCAAATATGGCTTCCTCTCTTTCAAGCTTCTTCCAGCTCCAGCCTATCGGTCCTCACTCCAATATAGTATCGAGCTCACTACTTGAGATCATTGGTCGACAACCGGCCTCTGTTGACCCCAAGATTGGTAGACTATAAGGTGGCCTAATAACTCACCACCAAAAAATGCCATTAGCCAATGAACAGCTGGTGTGAAATCACACCAGATGCAGGGCCTTATTCAAAATATTGTAAGAATTTGTGTTATGTTAATTAAGCAAAGAACTCGTAACTGGAACGGGCTGGTAATGACCCGCTTATTTTGAGATCCGTGGTAATTATCCTCGCATTTTAAGTCACTAATATGTACGCTGGTAATGAGGATAAGTTGTAAAATGTAACACAACAGATCATAGTAACGTCAGACCATATTTCGGGCCAGTATGGACGGTTCTTCTAGAGTGAGATAACTGCGCCGCTACTGCGCGTTCGAAGAACAAAGATAGTCCTACTTTTCACCCCCGCACTGACTCCAACGCCTAAAAGCTGTATATTAAGGAACCTTAGTCTACAAATCTTGTGTTGACCCGTAATGAAACTGAATACGCACATGTCGCCATCTGTTATCATTTACATAAACTCCTAAACTGCAAGAAAACAGTAGAGTATTTTGTTATTTGTTTTAATAAAGAAATAATTATACATTCTGTCACCCTATATTCTCCGCCAATTCTCCGTCAAAAAGGCTTTCTCCGCCAAATTCTCCGCAGGCAGTCAAATTCTCCGAAAAGCGGAGAATTCTCCGGCAATTGGCAACACTGATTATTTATCCAAATATTTCTTTGTTTATCTGAGGTTATGACGCAGCAAGGTGGCCTAATAACTCACATTCCCCTTCCCCACCAAAAAATGGCATTAGCCAATGAACAGCTGGTGTGAGATCACACCAGATGCAGAGCCTTATTCAAAATATTGTAAGAATTTGTGTAATGTTAATTAAGCAAAGAACTCGTAACTGGAACGGGCTCGCAATAACCGCTTTTGAGGTCGGTGGTAATTATCCTGGCATTTTGAGTCACTGTTCTGCATGCTGGTAATGAGGATAAGTTGTAGAATGTAACACTACAGATCATAGTAACGTCAGACCATATTTCGGGCCAGTACGTGTGGTTCTTCTAGAGTGAGATAACTGCGCCGCTACTGTGCGTTCGAAGAACAAAGATAGTCTGACCTTTCACCCCCGCACTGACTTCTTCGCCTAAAAGCTGTATATTAAGGAACCTCATAGTCTACCAATCTTGATAACGCAGGGGCTAGACGCTAGTAAAACTCATAGTCTACAAATCTTGAGTAAAACTTTCTTGTTCACACCACTTTCTGATATTCTTGCGAAAATCTCGGAGGTAACGACATCTATATTCTAGTAGTATAACACACGTTCAGGAATAAACAATAAATCAGTTTACAGCGCCACCTATTGGTAGCTGATTTTCGTGAATAGTAGGAGGAATGCATAGGTTTAGTAAAATATTTCGCCGCCAGGCGGTTACCGATCGCCTTTGGGTACTCTATTCATTGTGTTCTGTGCTTTCTAGTTTTGATGTGTTGAAATAAGTTTGTTTTTCTTCAAGCGTATTAAAATGTTTAAATTATGTCACCGAAAACAGAAGTAGAAGTAGGACATTGTTTTACTAGTAACAAAATGTTAGTACCGAGCGCCACCGTAGTGGACATTGTTTTACTAGTAACATAATGTTAGTTCCGAAAGCGCCGCCGTAGTGGGTACAGTGATGCAAAATTTCATGAAACTTAAAATTTGTGAAATTTCAATGACATTTTTGTGAAAGTTTCGAAATTCATCGGAAATTTATGAAATTTCTGAAATATAAAATTGAACATAAGTATCGTGAAACTTTCGTGAAATTTCAATGAAACTTTCATTTTATGAAATTTAATTGAATAATAGGCGTCTGAAAATAAGGAGTACGCCACCTGGTGGTCTATAGTCAAACTAATTATAGGCCTTTCTGTCATTGTCTCTTTAGGGTACGATGATATCAACAATAAGTAAATAATGATAAACTGAGATGCTAAGTTATTAAAAATATGATAGCGTTTAA
The DNA here is from genome assembly GCA_936432065.2 of Rutpela maculata. Classification (NCBI taxonomy): domain Eukaryota; kingdom Metazoa; phylum Arthropoda; class Insecta; order Coleoptera; family Cerambycidae; genus Rutpela; species Rutpela maculata. Next base: position 347,846,597 of record OW386285.2, read on the forward strand.
AGGGACTACACAAGATACAATTTGCTGTAGCCAACCTAGTCGGTATCCTTTGTAGATTGCAGGGACAACTCGTGAAAGTTGAGTTGGCAGGACAATGTTCAAAGCATACCCTCTTTGCCCTCAATGCCTTTAACCAGGCATTGAGGGGAAAAAAACTGGTGCAAATAACCGTGGCCCAAGTAGCAATAATAATGGCATGAACAATCACACATTGTAAGTGAAATTTTTGAAATAAGTAAATTATGCAATTTCAGTATATTTATAAAAGTAATATATACTATTGCACCATGCACTATTATGTTTTACCCCTGAATATTTCTATCTCATATTTTACAAAATACTGTTTCATTTATTTTACTTAAAGAATTAATAAATATCTTTTCAGTTACATATATTCAATGTACCACTAATTTCATGGTTATTTGATCTGACATGTTTGTAAACATAGAGCATAGACATTTATTAAGTTTTGTGTTGAATATGAGTTGTACCACACAAAATAATATGTCCTGCATTTAAAACATATTCCCCTTTATACACACACTTAGAATTTTTACATTTTTAGTGCTTCCCAAATATTCCATACATTGCAAATTGCAATATGCTTAACCTAAATGTCATTCATGTTTCCTGAAAAAAAAAAGTGATTTAAACTACAACTGTACATAAATTTAAAGAAATATTTAAGTTTATTACTATTTAACTAGCCAGACACCGTTTATGTCGAAGAAACTGTACTTTTCAAGGGAAAACTTGATAACCTAAAAAAATATGAATTTTGCTGAATAATGCCATTAACATCTTGCAAATCACTTACAACAAAATCTTGCAAACCTTTAGGTCATATATAATTAATGTTATTATTTTTAACGCCAAAAATAACAATAAACAGAAAAAAATCGATATAAGTATTCACCAAATAGATAAACGAACGGCCTATAATTAGTTCACGAGTTCTCCACTTTGGCGCTGGCATCTTAAATTCAGACGTCTATTCTCTAATATTATGAAAGTTATGTGAAATTTCATTGAAATATTTCATGAAATGATGAAAATTTCATGACACTTAAAATTTGTGACATTTTTGTGAAAGTTTCGAAATTCATCTGAAATTTCTGAAATATAAAATTAAACATAAGTATCGTGAAATTTCAATGAAACTTTCATTTTATGAAATTTAATTGAATAATTCCTTAATATTATGAAAGTTAAGTGAAATATCATTGAAATATTTCATGAAATGATGAAACTTAATTTTTTAAACTTCCGAGGGATAATGACAAATAAATCCCACTTTAGAAACTACAGTGGGTTCAGTCTGTTGTCCTTGCTTCATTTTTGCTGTAGGAGATACAGGCGGAAATGACGCAGATGTGGTAGAAGTGGATGGAGATTCGGCAGCTCTGGATGCAGATGATAGAGTTTATTGCATTCTATTATCAAAGTAGAGAATTAATTTCTAATATTTGCTATTATGGTAGCTGAAATTTTATTACAACAGTTTAGGTGGTGTTTCATGCGCGACGCATTTTTGAAAAACGTTTTACTTATTACAAAATCCTTAAGTCACATTGTCACATTTCCGGGTAACATTTTTTGGTTTCATTTTGTTGACTTATGGGTTTTAACTTTAACACTTTTAACTGCGTTTCTTCGCTTTCCCGCGACTTTAAACTAACCTATAACCTAACCTCTAAAATAAATATCAAAACCAGACTTTAATCCTCATTGGTTGAAAACAAGCTAAAAAGGTGCGCGAAATTCAAATTTCGTTTAACGCAACGGAAATACAGATTTTGTGGCTGAAACTTTCATGAAAGTTTCGAAAACATTGTAATTTTCAGATTAATCTGAAACTTTCATAAAATTCAGATATTTCAGAAATTTATAAGGGTGCGGTGAAACTTTCAGAAATTTCAAATTGAAATTGAAACTTTCAAAATGAAATTTGAAATTTTGCATCACTGAGTGGGTATTGTTTTACTAGTAACATAATGTTAATACCGAAAGCCACCGGTGGCGCGCTATCCACTAGCCACTTGTCATATGGACCACAATAGTCGTGACGTCATGCATGAGGCGGTTAATTTGAATTGCATTCCATGCAGTCTTTGAAGCATGACTTCTGTACATGTGTTTTAAGGGTCAAAATAAATTACTTAAAAATGTATCTAAGGATTGGTACGTTATTTTTTATATTTAGCTATTGAAACCTAACTACTGATATAAAAATAGAGCTGGATTATAGGTTTTTTACATGTGGTAATCAATTTTCTCTACCGAAAATTATAAAAAAAATATTTTCTGGATGGCTGTTTCTGCGCATGCGTTCTACAAGTGTCTGAAAAATTATTCGGAACGTAGTTCTTTGATTATTTCTTTGTATTCTAACCTCAAAGCCTGTTTTATTTATTTTCATTTGAAATTGAATTGCTTTCCATTATTTTATACTATTATCATAGATTTTCAACCTATAACTTCATGTTTAAACATTTGTAAGTATTTTCACTTAGAAACGCAAATAAATAAAGAAATTACATATTGTATCATTTATTCACAACTTATTTCTATTAAATCTATAAATGATTAAAATAGTTTAAAATTGAACTGTCTAGTAAATACGACATATTCCATGAACATGCTTCATCTGTTAGGGTACGAACATGCCAAAGATGCTACCCAGCTAGAAGTTCATGCCGCAGTTTCAGAAGATGTATCGAAGCCATCAACCTGTAAAACAAACCTATACATTTAAATGTGACCGCACATACCGTGGATGCTAGCAGAGTGAACTGCTCTTAGCATAAATTGATAGCTTTGATGCATCGACTGAAACTGCGGCCTGAACTTCTATATCTGCGTAGTATCTTCGGCATTTTCGTACCCTTACAGAAATATTATAGTGTGCAAAGAGAGCCAGAGCAGCTATATATGATGTCAAACCCCTTGGACAAGTACATTCTGCATCTGTTATATTTTTATTGTTATTCAAAAATATCTGAAAACAATTAATTACATTAAGTCAAATATGATAATGTTTAAAAAAAAATGCACACACCTCTACTTTATAGATTCTCTCTCATGCTAGCATGAACTTGTCCCTTAACAATCGGTACTTCGGGATCATAAATCATTCCTTTCACATAGCTCGCTTCAACAGAACTTTCTGCCTTGACCATGAGTTTTCCTTTATCTTTAAAAAATTGAGCAATCGCAGAAAAATGCAATACGTGTTTTTGAACCATTTTTCAATGCTAAAAATAGGTAAGTATATTGATACATACATATTTAAAAATTACTTTGTTATAATTTCAATCACAAACGTAGGTACTTACGATGCCGTTGAAATATATTATTATTGACTCCAGTACAAATTTGGAATGCAAACGCTTTAAATACTGTAAAATCCTTGAAAATTATAAAAGATGTAATCCACTATACATAACCTTAAATTTCATCTAGTCCAGGTTGGTCCAGGTAAACAAATAAAAAGATGCAGATATGTTCGACATACGTATACACGCGTGCGCAATAAAAAATTAATTTCTGAAAAAAATTCAAGAGGACTTTAAAAATTATAGTTTTATTACAAGAAGGCGCAGCTTTTAAAGTTAAAACATTTGTATGAAAATTCAATAGTTAAATATTCACAGATTTTCTGAAATTTCAAATTCAATTTTTACCAGTGTCTTATGTACAGTGGTAATAAGGTCGATGTTAGAAATAGGATGGAATAGTTAGAGTGGGAGTGAAACGTCACACTATTTCGGTCCATTGTGTCAACATGTAAGACTGTAGTTTGAATATTTGTATATTTATGATAAATAAATGAATTTTTGCATTTTAATACGCTTGAAGAAAAAATAGTATATATTACACGGAGTAGAACGCCTTTTTTTGTGTTTCGCCCAGTTTGCGGCTTCGGCTTCGCCTCAGCCGCAAATCCTGGGCTCAACACAAAAAAAGAGTGCGTTCTACTCCTAGTAATATAATATACTATTATTTGAAATATACAGAAAATGGATAGTTTAGTTGAACTAAAAGAAAAGCTTGGCATTTTTAAAGAAGTAGTAAACAAAGATGCACAGAACATGAGGTTATGTAGCAGTACCCAACTCAGATAAACAAAGAAATATATGGATAAATAATCTCATTTGAAGTACACAGAAGTTGTGTGTAGGGAGGATAACCTTCAAAGGGGCAGAGTGGAGAGGAATGTTTATGTTTATGGAGTCGCCTAATCAGAGGCGTAGACAGATAAGGGGGTTAAAATTTTTAAAATAATCGATTAATGTTCTCGACTATTACTTAATACTATATCTGACAATAATACGACTCTATTGAGATAAAAAGAGTACTGTTTGGTTAGAATTTTTACAAAATGTGTTATTGAAGAGAAATGAAAGTATTGAACTGTCAATTCTCAAAGTTAAATGGTTCTTAAACGATAAGTTACTCTACATTTTCTGAGTAAAAAAAAAAAGTTAGGATATAAAAGTAACTTGATATAGGTATATCCTGGGGTTATGCGGTCTTTATAATAAAATTATTATTTTTGCTACATTTAGGTTTATTCAACCATCGTCAGAGAACTACAATTAAATGAAGACAAATATTTTTTCAAATGCTATTTCTTATACACATGGATTTAAATTGTATGTGTATACAAAATAGCATTTAAAAAAATATTGGTCTTCACTTAATTGTAGTTCTCTGACGATGGTTGAATAAACCGAAACGTAAGAAAAGAGTAATTTTATTATAAAGACCGATAACCCAGGATATAACTGCATCAAGTTAATTTGATATTAACGGTCAAGAAAATAAAAACATCTATATATGTTAGCATATAAATGAAACCAACTAGTATTTTTTCATATTACAGTATAACATATTCATCTAAAAGTTTACATACTTATCACTCAACAGTACCGGCAAGCGTTTGATTAGGTATGACAATAAGAGCAAGCGAGAGCGAAACAACTAGGCTATTTTTTATTATCGTATAACACATCCTACTCGTGCCACCTGCTTTCCTCATTACATGTGCGTAGGCAGCTCTGTTTGCATGCCTAATCCAAGATTTTCCGATACTGTATAATAAATCTGGTCATACACTACCCGTACCATATACATAAAACAAAAATAACATCATATTACTTTTAAATCTCTATATTGTAAACAAATATACTCTACATAATGCACTACCTTATAGAGCGGGAGCTAAGTGGCTTTTTCGGCAGCTTTATGAACTTTGAGATATTTTTATGGTTTAATGGATGATAACAATTCATAAAATCGACTTCTGGCGGGGCACCTCCTGTCAGGAGTGTCACGAACACTGTTTAAAAATCAGTGAAATCATGTCATCGTTACAAGGCTCATTTTTTTGTGTGTACACATTTTATGTTTAGAATGAATAAAATATGATCGCCAGAAAGTGTGGGCCGTCAGGAGGCGCAGCCAGAAAGGTAATAATGATACAATACATGTGAGATACGGTACGGAGTCAAGTTAGCCGAAAGTGTTAAATTCCTGTATATTTTTAAGAGCCTATGGTACTTTTGTTGACTTTGTTTATGGGGAGGCTATTCTATTGTTGAAGGAGCTTATTTACGTTTTAAAAAGGAGCCAGAACTTGTAACGATGAGTTTAGAGTTCTGAGATGAAATATGCGGAAAAAAATCCAATTTTCTTCAAAAATCCTAAACATTTTCTTTCTGGGAATTTTTTTCTGTGTTCAAAACATAAAATATGTTCAACCTTAAAAAAGTTTGTAAAGATGATGTTATATAACTTCGTTTTTTACCTCTTTGACCTTTCTGGTTGCGTCCCTGATGGCCCACACTTTCTGGCGATCTTATTTTATTCATTCTAAACATAAAATGTGTACACACAAAAAAACTTGGCTTTGTAACGATGATATAATTTCACTGATTTTTATATCTTGAACCATGGCCAACTCGACGGGCTGACATAAGCCAGAAGTCTATTTTGTCAAGTTCGATAGAATTAATCAGCGCATAGAAAATGCTTGTAACGATGAGTGCCCGAAAAAGCCACTTAGCTCCCGCACCATTACTTCCAGTTTTTAATTTTAATATTGTTGAATATAGTTACGATAAAGATAACAGATTCTTTATCAAATCTGTTTTCGATACAACGCATCAAATTATTTCAATCTGATATGGCTATTAAAAAATATAATAAATTGCAGTTAATTTTCTAACTTAGTAAATTTAATTTATATCGGTATCTTGGCAGAGCCGTGGAGAGAAAATATGGACCCTCAAAAAATTTTAAAATTTCCGGGCCCCCTAGACAAGCCCGAGGGCATCACCTCCTCTCTCGTCGGGTCTGTAGGTATCGATTCTGAATTAATTCTAGTAAAAGCAAAGATAAAGCAGAGAGTAGCCTCGACTCGACTCTTGTTAGTATTAAAAAGCAAATTATATGAGACACCCTTGATACGATAACGGAAGTGAAATGAGTCTCTTGGTAAAATTACTAGGAAACAAACATTTTTCTTAAACATCTTTTTCCTGTCCGGGTTACATAAAAGTCATCAAACTTGAAACGATTAAAGCATACCTAATTGTAAATGCTTCAAATTTTGGTCGGTTACCTGTAGGAGAGCGAGTCACTTTTTTCTAAACGTAATATTTTCTGGGAGCCTACGGAATAACAACATAACGTACCACATATATCAGGCAACCCCAACAATTTCAAAGTCAAGACTGTTCAGAAGGGGGTTACACATTTAGAAAAACGCAGATATACATCCATTACATATCAACGTTGCCAATTTTAAAGCTGGGGATCGAACCCAGTGCATTATTATTTTGAAAAGTTAATACAGTCTATTATTATGTAATAATGTAAACATTCTGTAATGTTTGAAACACTCGTACCAAATTTAAATAGGTATACTTATGTAACATTTAAATTTAGAGAAATAAATCTAAATCTATTAATCTAGCTGATAATCACACAACTGTCTTTTTACGTTTTTTACTTGAGTGTAAAGACGAGAGAGGCAGAAGGAAAAATTATTTATTGCTAAATCAACAAAACAATAAGACAATAAACCTAACTATAACCCTAACCTACGACTATGTACACAACAATGCTTGCATATAAAACGAACGAGATTACTCCCTTTTGTAGGTCTTTTAGTAAATTAAACAATCCGTAGTCATTTTTGAACCGTATAAAACGTGATTAAACTGCAAAATCAACACAAAATTGTTTATAACTGGATAAAAACAGCGTTAAAAGCAATAAAACAATATGGCGGCACAAGAAAATGTAAACAACGGTCAACGTCCTTCGGAAGAGAACCAATGAACGACTCGATAGACATGTAAACAATGAATACGTGATATACCTTACGCGGAGACGGAAAGTATTATTTATCCATATATTTCTGTTTATCTGAAGTACCCAAACGCGACTCTGACGCCGCCTACATGCACTCGGTCTGTGAAATGTTTTGAACACACTAGATGGGCTATTTTGTAATTTGAGAGCAACTATCCACTTTCTTCTAAAACTGCTGCATACTGGAAACTGGTGAAACTTTAAATTTTTATTTTTTCTATAATAGGAAGTAGAGATGGGTCGTTATCTCTGTAACGCTATTTTGTCGCGGTATTTTTAGGTAACGTACAGTCTAGAGATGAGTTGCTATTTAACAACCTGTTATTTTATAACTGTTATTTGTAAATAGCATTAACAGACTGTTATTTCTGTTCGAAAATAACAGGTGAGAAAATAACAGATAAGCAGCTGCGACAGCAGCATGATGTATAAAATAACGTCTCTGAAATAACATTTGCAAACTGCGCGCTGCGGTATGCGCATGCCGGTACTTCTCACCTATCTGTTATTTTTAAACAGTTATTTTAAACTGTTATTTCAAAATAGCAGTAGCAGTTAAAACTGTTATTAAAAAATAACTGCTTTTACCCATCACTAGTACAGTCGCGCTATTAAATGCTAAAGTAACCGGTTGCTCGGAGCGAACACTGTGTGTCAACGTTACCGACGACCATAAGGTTTGTAGACTTTGACCAGCGACAAGGTGGAAAGATGCAATGCCATACCAGAGTAAAGAACTTAACGTTAAGCTCTTTACTTTTATTGGCCCTATACTAACATAGGTTTATAGTATAGCCAAGGGATGTATATATTATACGACTTTTGTATCTTTTGACAAGGCGTGTATAATTTTCTAACAATAAAAATCGTTGCAAATTGCTATCTTATCTGATTTTTGTTTATTAGAAAAACAATTCCAAATGGTAGACGACTTTATTGTTTTTTTTTTGGGGGGGGGGGGGCATATTTCATAAACATCAACAGAAATCAATTATCAACTCAAAATGCTATACCTGCCTATACCTACCTGGTAAAAAAATAAAATAATTCTTTATATTTTTTTATAAAATAAAAATACATACCAACAATATATATAGAGGGAAACTGCGATTTTATAAATGGCCACACAAATTTAAAACACGTATATTAGTCTATATAAAATAACAACTTATACAACAAATAAATGTACTATATTTTTTACAACCTATATATTTTTATTGGTGTTTACTTTTACTGTTTAGTAAAAAAATGCAAAAATCTATAATAAATCTACATAACTATAGAAATTAACAAGCGCTGTTTGTACTTTGGCATATGATAGATCACGTTACATTACATAACCTACCTTCCAAAACTTTGAGTTCCGAAAATACCACACGTTGCACGACAAACGCGATCTCTTGAACTCAAAAAGCGCGTTTGGCAGAGCGAGCCGTATCATTTTATTTCTGTCGCGTCGCTCCAAAGTAACGTTATTTTGTCGCGGTATTTCTCTGGAGCGATCGCGTTTGCAACGCTACATGAGTGGAACCGCTTTTCCCATCTCTAATAGGAAGTGCATTGAGGCACAAAATTGCTTGGTATTTTTAAAGAATTAGTAAACAAAGATGCACAGAAAATGAGGTTATGTTGCAGTACCCAAACGCGACTATGACGCCGCCTACATGCATTCGGACGAAAGGCTAAAAGCTGAGCACCGTACCGAGCTTCGATTTTCTGCGGATGATGGCGCTGATGTGTTTTGTTGTTTTGTTTTTGTGACAAAAGATCTTTGCATATTTTTATTCCGGATTTGTAAAAATTCAAGTTAAATAGTTTAGATAAAAATGGCAGTTATGTGTGAAATGTGTGGAGTAATATTTGAGCAGCAGTCATCTCTAAATAGACATAAAAGAAATGTGCATCTTTTAAAAAAAGTAGCCCCTGTGTCTTATGAGAAATCTGTGTACAAAAATGTATGCCATGAAAATTCATGCAATTCATCCTTTAAAACAATTGCTGATCTTGTTTTCCATCTTCGTGAAGAACATAAATTACCAATAGAAGAAGAAAAAATGGAATTTAAAGATTTTTCAGGTTATTTCAAATATTGAAAAGAAATTCAATGTTTAATTTTCAATTTTTTTTTAGAGTTTATGTGCTGGAAGAATGAATTCGAAAAGAGAACGATGTCCAACTATATTTCGATGTGTGGAAAAAGAAGAACAAAGCAAGGCAGTCATGTACAAATTTTTAAATGTAATAGATCTGGTTAGTATTCCTAATAAAAAATATGAAATATTTTTGAGATAAAAATGTATGTACATATATAATAAATTGACATAACACCTATTTTGTAGGAACAATTCCTCAGGTACGAGAGAATAATTTACGTTGGAGAAAGTCTCAAGGATCCTGTAAATTGAATTATAATTGTATAAGTCAAATGAAAATTACTTTTGATAATGAGCAAAAAATTATTGCTCAGGTAATACTAACACATTATGGGCACAATATGGATATACAGCATCTACGATTAAGTCTTTCTGACAGGCAAATTATTGCATCCAAGCTTCTGAATGGTGCTTCTCATTCCAAGTAAGTTAATACCTATACTATTTAAAATTTATTAAAACATCCAATATGGATATTTTTTGAAAATTAACATGTATGAGTATATAAAATATTTATTTCAGAATATTGGATATGAGCAGAGACAGAATTGGAAAAAAATTGAAACGTGTGGATCTTTTGACAAGAAAAGATATTGCTAATGTTCAAAAAAGTTTTAAAATAGAGATCAGTGATGGCATGCGGCATGAAAATGACGCGGTTAGTGTTGACCTATGGGTGTCGTCTCAGTATCATAATAATAATGAAGAAAATCCAGTTTTATATTATAAGAAGCAAGGAGAAAAAATAGACGACTTAGAAGAATCTGATTTTTGTTTGATAATAATGAATAGTTATCAAAAGGAAATGTTACTCAAATTTGGTAAAGATATTGTTGCTATTGACTCAACCCACGGTTTAAATAATTATGATTTTCTAATGACAACACTAATGGTTGTCGATGAGTTTGGGGAAGGTTTTCCAGTCACAAACATGTTTTCAAATCGCCATGACACATATATAATGACTTTATTTTTTAATGTTATCAAAGCAAAAGTAGGTACTATTAATGCTAACACTTTTATGTCTGATATGGAATTGACTTTTTATACTGCATGGACAAGTGTTATGAGTATAGTACAGAATCAGTTATTTTGCTCTTGGCATGTCGATAGGGCTTGGCAGAGCAATCTTTCTAAATTACCTGTAGACCTTCGTTCTATAATTTATAAATCCATAAAGATTTTGCAATATAATTTGGATTGTAATTCATTTGAAAGTCAATTAGAGAAGTTTCTACAAAAACTATTAGAAGATAATGAAACTAAGAATTTTGGAATTTATTTTAAAAATTATTATTATTTAAATTGTAAACAGTGGGCAATGTGCTATAGGAAACAAAGTGGAATAAATACAAATATGAGGTTAGAGTCTATGCATAAATGTATTAAATATTTTTATTTGAATAAGAGGAAAATTAAAAGGTTAGACTTAGGACTTCATGCCGTGCTAAAATATACAAGGGACAAAATGGTGGAAAGGGTTATTAAACTTACAAAAGGGAAGAAAGGTGGTCATCAGATGGACATTGCAAACAAACATAGATTGGCTGCAAAAAGTAATCATGAAATTCTTCCTCTTTTGGAGAATAAGTGGAAAATAACAAATAATACAAAGAAAATGGAGTACATCGTCCAAAGGAACCAAAATTTTAAATGTTGTTATATGTCATGTGATACATGCAAAATTTGTTTACATATGTACAGCTGTACATGCCTTGATTATTTTGTTAAATCTTTAATATGCATTCACGTTCATAGTGTCTTAATTTGGATAAATAAAAATGAAAGAAATTCTTGTGATGAACCTTCCTTTGACAAAGCAGAGATGAATTTAGAAATTAATAAATGTTTGACCACCATAAGTAACGATAACGTTGATTCTAGCAATAAGCATTTTGATACTATTCAATCCAAACTCGCTAGTATTCAGTCAGTTTTGGAAAGTTTCACTGAAGAGGAAATAGAGTTGCTAGAAAGCGGAGATAGAATGAAACAAATTACATCCCATTTAAAAACCGTTGAACTTAATTTATTGGCATGTAAAAGTAACGTAAAGCCAGTAACTAAGTTCATATCTAAAACTATTACTACTGCCAATGTATCGGGAAATATTCAACCACAGAAAAGGTTTTATTCTACAAAAAGGCGGCGCAAAAACATCACTAAACACATGAATAAGCCATCTATAACCGAGACAAAAACAATATTGGGAATAATAAATGGCGAGGAGACTTTATATATATCAACAGATCCCGCTAATGATCATAGTTATTAAGTTCGTTCATAATAATATATGTATTATGTATTTTATGAAAATATAATGCTCATACTTCTTTTAATAAAGTACGTTGTACTACTCATCTACCTCTTATTTTTTTTTAGTTTATCTCATTAAATTTTATTTAATTCATGTCTGTTTTATTTTGTGTAAATTAACTGATATAAATAAATAACCTATTTTATTTTTAATTATTTCAAGTATACCGGAAAATTAGTGTCACAACAATATTTAACACTCAGTATAGATGTTTTATGTAAACTTACAATAAACATTATTTATATATAATATATTGTTTCATTGCTCATTATTAATGTGAATGACCTTTCCAATCCTTATTCCTTACTTAAAAAGAATCAGTAAAAAATAAAATTTTGTTTATACAAAAACCCATGAATAAATGACTATTTTATATTAGTAATGTTTATATTCATGGTTATATTTTAAATCAATGTATTATTTACTTTTTTTTTTGAGGATAAATCTGTACAAAATTTATATTCTCACGATTTAATTAATAATAATAATTTAATATTTCACATCTATTCAAACGAATAGTGCTTGAATATGCCGCCAACATAGCATGACAGCTGTTACGAAATACATCGGCGCCATCAACAGCATAAAATCGAAGCTCGGTATGGTGCCCAGCTTTTAGCTTTTCGTGCATTCGGTCTGTTGGCTATGCTAATTTTAGTTGAAAATATATAGCCAATATCAAAACTCTAAAGTTACTAGTAGCAACCAATTTAAGAAAAATATGGTCAACTATTATAACATTACACAAATTTTTACAATATTTTGAATTAGGCCCTGCATCTGGTGTGGTTTCACACCAGCTGCCCATTGGCTAATGACATTTTTTAGTGGGGATGGTGAGTTCCGAAGAGGCAATTCAAGATTTGTAGAATCCCAGCAAACAAAAATTATTGATATTATATAACCTGGTAGTAACGGGTTACATTACCAGTATTTATTAATGTTATGTTATTATTATGACATTTGTTATAAAATAATAACATAATCATGTTACAATATGTTGTTATGCTTTAATAATATAATAATATTGTAACATTTAAAGTTCAGCCAATATAACAAAGTTATATAACAATGTATAGTTTAATAATATTTCTGTTACATAAAAACTCTTATAAAGAATATATAACTTAAATAATAAAAATTGTATAACTGTTATGTTGCAGTTTGGTAGATTTATATTTAAAAGCTTTTGTGGTAGGGCAGCAGACACGGGAGCTCGGGAATTCGGCAGAGGCCATTTTGTTTTTGTTCGTGTTTTCACTAAGCAAAAAGAAGCTCAACATTCCAGCATTGTTGTGTAGTTGTTTTGTGCTCTTTGATTTAAATTTGGTTAATATTGGTGATCAGTGTGCATTGAAGATAAGCAGGTATACAAAATATATTATAATTTTTATGTCTATCAAATACAAATAAAACTTTTTCAATTCTAACCTCAAACCAAAATATGGAAATAAAAGACATTATTTAACAAAGAGGTGTAAGAATCAAATGATTGCTGAAAGATGAAAAAAAGTAAAGTCATTTAGTCATTTATATCCTGGCATGACTCATCAGTATGTAGAAATTCAATTGAAAATGTAGATAATTAAATGTCAGTCATAATTTTTCACTGGATGATTATTATTGACGGAAATTGTGATATACTCGATACTAATGACTGTCAAAATGAGTTGAAAAACTGTTTTAACCAATATAAGTATCAAAAAGGAATTTTGAAACAATACGATATTTTTAAAAATAATTACCATTAAAAGCAGTTTTTCTCTAAAGTATTCGATTAATTTTCAATGTTCTTATATACCTAATATATTATAGCTAAAGTTTTCTGAACTAAAGTATATTTGATGGTATTGTATTTTGAAAAATATACATTATTATTATATTGATTCCAGAAAGAGTGGAGAGAAGCAATCCTTGAGATAATATTCACAGGAGATTAATTTATTTACTAATGAATGTACCACAAAATGCTCAGGAAATTTAAAGTGTTGACCTGGAGGTTATCGCTGCAAAGAAAGGTGAGGAACTTTAACCAATAAGCTATATGAATATTTTATTTATATTGCTATCATTGTTTCAGAAGTTTTCGTTGCAAGTTTTTCATATGTGATGCAACACGAAATAGAACAGGTAGCATCAGAGTGGTTTTGCTTAGCAAAACAGGCATAAGAGGGAAAAGAAACACAAGGCATCTTTTGAGTGCAGAGGAATAACAACGTTTGTTAGAGATATCTAAAGGCTGTAGCTGTAGGTTTCTGGAAAGCCAGTGTGTGCATCTATTTGACTGGAAATTTGTTATACAGGTTTTTGCATAAGTGTTCTTAGAAACGACAAAGAATAGAACTTACCTATTAATAAAAAACTCTAAATAAACCTTTGTTATCAACTAAGTAATTTCCGACACTTAAGCAGTTCAATGAAAAATAATCTCAATTTAATTGTTTTTTTTAATATTGTTCAGTTTTGCATAGAAGTAATAGAACTATTGCAAGTTTTATCCATCTTTACACCACAGAACAAAATTTACAATTTTGTTCTACGTGAGTAATTATATTTCCATGATATTTACATATAGCAAATCTGAGAGCATTGTATCTTGGAACCTATTAAGTTTCGAAAAAAAAATTACAAATATGTTTTTTAAGATTTTGTGCCTACTCGAAGTTTGTCGATACATTTACGAAATGTCCTAGTCCCAGTCTGGACTGCTTTTTATTGACAATGCTATTGTTGATCTTGAATTTTTTTTTGTCATAAATAGAAAAACTAATGTTATGCCACTACAGATAGCATATTTTGTGTTATATAAATTGGATGAATATTAAAAAAATTTCGTTTTGTATATTTTACACGGTATATCTAAATTCATGTCATTAATTTCGAGATGTGGTTTTGTGCCCAAAGATATTTTAAAAAAGCTTATAGAGACAAGAGTTTGAAATGCTTCCAAAGGAAGCTGCGGCCAGGGAGGTCCGGTGAAACGATCAATCGTGTCTCAGTACTGAAGCATGGGACCTAAATAATAGTTTAAGGCATGACTATGAAAACCAAATTAAGAAGTTTTTCAGACAAATTTGCAATTTAAATTTGGGATAAAAAATTAAAAAATGAGTTGCCTCACATAGCCTATCTTTGTGTGAAAATACTACTAAAATAATTTAAAAATCTTTTTTTCAGAATAAGGGCATATCTGCAGATTTAAAATTTTGTTGAGAAATTTGAATTTTTTATTTATAAAGTTTCAATAAGGTGTAATTTCTAAGACGAGATGTGAAATTCTTTGATGAATTTTTGCTCTTATTCTGAAAATTAATATTTTATAGTAGCTGTGTCTCGAAAGTCTTGTTTGAATCTCATACTTCAGTACTGAGATATGGCTAACTTAATTACACGAATTTAGATAAACTGCATATTATTTAGTACATTGTTTATGTATGAAGTGAAGTATATAATAAATCCTTTCCACCATTGTGTAGCAGATGATTTTTATTTTATTTATTTTTTTGTAGTTTTGTTAACATGTTTCATTCAAATATAGATCTATAACTATCACTGCTTTTTTAATAATTATTTTTAAATTCATTTCGTGGTAAATGGGATGTTTGACATGTTCAAAAACACATTTTTTTAGTGGTAAGCTAGTTTTGCAAAGTTTGTTTCGAGAAGTTAAAATCAAATATAGAAGCATGCCATGTGTCAACCGGAATGTTTTATTCACTATTGTAAATAAATTTAAATTGTTAATTTGTAATAACATAAAAAATTATGTGTGTGTGTGTTTTTATGGAGTTGAAGTAATATTCAGATATGCCAAAAATCATGTACAAATGTGTTTGCAGTATTTTAAATTAAATTTGTGTATTTAAAACTGGGTATATAGTGTGTCGCACTTGAGTGTAGCAAAGACCCTTAATTATAACTTTTTCCGATTTGAAACAAATTTTTTGCTCGCATTAGAACAAATTAGGATCTACTTAGGTCAAAAAAAACATTCGTCCCCTACAAATAAATGCGAAGGCAACATCGAATGTTTTTTTTGCCATAAGTGGATCTTGATTTGTTCTCTAATTGAGTAAAACTTTGTTCAAATCGGGAGGAAAGAAATTATAAGGGTGTTACACTCTTAAGTGCGACACACTGTATATTTGGTAACGGAAGTACGTACAGTTATATAACATTTTGATAAAATCATTATATAACATTCACAGAAAATTGTTATAATTGTTATATAATAATTACATTATAAAAGTATTAATATTATAATGATGAAACATAAGTGTTATTATAACTAGTTATATTAATGTTATATAATGTGTCAGTTAGTCTGAGTGGGAAATAGCAACATTAGCGTTATACCATTATTTTGTACGTGTTACATAACTCGTTATATTTGAAGTTAGTAAGGTTATATAACAAAAATATTTTAAATATATAACGATGTTTGCTGGGATATGAGGTTTCCTAATATACAGCTTTCCGACGAGAAATTAGTGCGGAGGTGAAAAGTCAGACTATCCTTGTTCTTCGAACGCGTAGTAGCAGCGCAAGGTTGGTAGACTTTAAGGTGGCCTAATAACTCACAATCCCCACCAAAAAATGGCATTAGCCAGTAGTGATGGGCGATATCGTGATTTTTCAATCACAACGTAAATCGTTACTGTGATTTTCTTATATCAGTGAATTTAAAATGTGATGTTATCACGACTTTCATAATACGACGTTCGGGAGAAATTGTTAATTATTATATTGGTCTTGGTTGAACCACGGCAAGGGAACGAAATACGGAAGGAAAGTCGTGATCACGTCACGCTTTTCTGCCAACTTTACTAACAGTCGTTACCTGTGATTTCTTAATATCAGTGATTAAATCACAGTTCGTGATATATCGCCCATCACTAATTTAGTGATGAGCGATATCGCGATTTTTCAATCACTCCGCGATCAGTGACTGCTATTTTTGAATCACGGTGATTTTAAACAGTGACTGCGATCGCGGTTTAGCGCGAAAATCTGCAAACAGTTAAAGTTTGCCCGTTTGCCGTAACCTGCTTACATTACATATCTGCACTGCGTTTTAAACAGTGACGACTATGATCGCGGTTTAGAATGAAAGCGAACGCAGTCTGCGAGCTTGATATAAGTTTGCCGTGATTTGGCATAAATCGCTGCTCTGCATAAATAATAGGAAACGGAAATAAACGTGAATACATTTTACTATTTATAGCATCTCAACTTGTATAATGAAAAATAAATAAATATTTAAATACTAAATATATAAATAAATCAAAATTTTAAGCTTATGGGTCAAAAGTCAAAAGACTTAAAACAGGATTCATAATTCATATTTAAAAATAACAACAACTTTGGTTTTTTGTCGTTTAATCGGCTTTTTCTGTTATTATAAGTACTTGTCCAGCTTTAGAAAATAATCGTTCACATGGGACGGAAGTTGCTAGCGCACACAGTTTCTCTTTTGCTACCATTGACAATTTTGGGTAATTATCATGCGCTATTAAAATCACTAATCGCCGTGATTTTGTTTACTTCGTCACTGTTGCTATCGGTGATTTTCTAATCACGGTGATTTAATCACCCGCAGTAAAATATCGCCCATCACTAGTATGCACCATTGGTATGCACTAGCAGGTAGTAATTATTTAAAATTTTTAGAGGTAGAAATATTTACCTTTTTGATGTTTTATGTCAGACTGGGCTTGCTGACAGAAAATTTATAATAAGTATTTGTAATCACAAATATTGGTTAAAAATTATGGGTAAGTGTAACTGTTTTTAAGACTTTGCCACAAAATAAAATTATATTTATTGTATTTTTCAATATACGCGCCATTTTATGCGACTGCGCTCTTGATTCGATTGAGGTTAAGTTTAAAATGTAGCTATTTTGTTTGTATTATAAACAAGATTATTAAATGCGAATCAAAGTGTTTGGTATGTGAATTAGGTACCGTTCGGATTTTGTGAAGATATCAAAATGACGATAAATCGGTCTCTCTATAATGCCGATTTAAATATTTATTTCCATATGAAAAATCATTACAAAAAACTAAAGAATGTTAAAAGTACTATTGATAATTCTACTCCTCAAGGTTTCCGTAGATCATGTCCCACACCGAATAACACTCCGGCCTCCCTAGAAACGAGCGACTGTACAGAGAGGTACCGTTCAACTTTGCTTTTACACAAACTATTTCAAGTACACATTATATTTGTTTTTAGACAAGCAAGGCGTTGCTTACAGTTGTCTGGAGACAATATTGATACACTCAAACAGTTAATTCCCCGTCATTCTGTAGGATCACAGAGCGAAACATGTGTAAGATCGAGTAGTTTACCACCGAGGCCTATGACGAGAAGGCATCCCTTTGAAATGCCTCAAAAATTACAGGTTTGCATGAATATTTTGTCAAATACCCAATAGACCGGTAGCTAGCCAAGGAGCAAAATGTGTATATGGAGAGTATGCAATGTGTGTCGACGCATGTAATACAGTTTGAGTCAGAATGAAACTGTGTCCAAGTAGTATTTTGTGGGCCATGTGTTGACACAAGAATAAACTGTCTCAGAATCACTGCGCTCAAATTGCAACATTTTATTTTTTTTTTTGGGCATGTAATATGTTTCTATGTTGAACCTATTCTGGAACATTGGATATATCGTGTCGACACTGCTTAGACAGGGTGTATCTAGAATGTGTCTAAAACTGAAATTTAACCAGAAGAATATTTATGTTTTCATTTTACGCACAGATTTTCCCTTTTCTGCCTTAAATGTGCTGAGTTGTACAAATGTTTCCACAAGGTTGTATTTTCAACACATTTCTTTGTGCACTTTGTGCATCAAGTGTATGTACTTATGTTGATTGTTACAGCTAATTGTGTGTAATTTTTGACATGAGGGTTAAAGTATTTTGGTTACAGCCAATGAACAATTTTTGTTTTGTAAAGGTATTCTCAATATCACAATCACCAAATTATAAGACCTTTAGTAAAATAGATTGTTGATGATCACTTTTCAATTACCACTTTATATTACTTACAGAGCTTAAATGGCGCACCCTATAAGGGTTACCGTTACCGTTGTTGCCTTATAGCAAAAGTAATAGAAATATAACTATTACTCCTATATAACTTCCTCATGTACTTTTCAAAACCTTCATAAAGTAATGGAAATATTTTCGCAACCATTATAAACAATCTTTACAATAGTAACGATGAAGTTTAGGAGACCTTAATACTTTATTGGACTTCTCGCTTACTCTTTCTTTCAGCAAAAATCTCTTTCTTTCTTTTAAGTTGATAGTTACAGTATGGAAGCTTTTCTTTTGCGTATGTAGTAAATATGAACATCAATTAAACATGTGTATGTGTAGTGACAAATTTATCTGTTAAAATCTTACTGCCACGGTCTCTGGACTGTAAAATTGACATTTGTACCTCGAGAAAATAGACGCGCCACCGAAATAACAGATATTAAACATTTTTAACTAATAATTATACTTTTTTTAATTTTTGACAACATTTAGTCTTGCATTTAGTTCTTCGTATAAAACATTGCACTTTTTAATTTGTATTACATATTTATATTTACCTATTTTTGAAAAGGTATTATTTGCTGGGCATACTGAATTTTAGAATGGTTTTTCATTAGTTCTCTCAAGAATCTTAATATATCAATATGGCGTCTAATGAAGGCATAAAAATATGGTGTCTTAATTGAAAATACTAAAAGGCTGTTATACAACTGATAAATAACTTCTGGTATTCTTATAAATAGTTTAGTCAGAGGTTGAAATCTCACGGACATTCCCGTGACATTCCAGGGTTGGGTTTCGTATACTATTGCTATTAAATTAAATTTTGAAGGAAATTTAATTATTGATATTAAGTGTAAGGATGGAATATTATATTGCATATAATGCATATAACAAAAATAAATAATATCTAAAATAAATAGGTACATATTCCAATATAAAAGCTACGAATAGACCTCTGCAGTATGAATACATACTTTAAAAGCATTTGAAATTGTAGCATATCTGATGGCATACTTCAAGTTTCTTGATTTTCTCCACCATATACAACTTAAAACTTCAGGGGCTATATTTTCGACAACTAAAAGATATTTACATTCTGTAAAAAGTGTATCCAATGGATTATACAGGGTGTCCAAAAAGTCTGGAAACGGCCAAATATCTTGAGAAATATATATTGGATCCAAAAAGAGAGAACATGTCCTTAATAATTTTAAAAGAGCTATCCAATGATACCAAAGGCGACCCTCCCGCCTCCACCCTTGGAGTGGGGCGGGGGGCAAATGGGCTTCCAGATGATGCAGATTAGAGTATATTATAGGTACAAATTTTAACCCGCTACTACCCCTACGAAGGTGGAAAAAAAATAATATGTCTTTAATTATCATTTTTTTTTTTTGGTTTCTATGCAACCAATCGATTTAAAATTTGGCACGAGTATTGCTTGCGTGGAGATAACTTACTCCAAAAAATAAGGTCATTTCATGACCATTTGAACCATCGGAAAAAATATATAAATTTTTTTTAAAGGAAAAGGGTGGCTACCCTTCGTGGTACAATCACCATTCTATGATATATTATATCTTGACACTTCGTGATTATCATACTAAATTGTCAGATTTTTTGCTGTGGTGAAATTCGGCACAATCTGGCAATACCACTTCTGGAGGTTCCAGGGTTCACCCCCCAGGGGCGAAGTATTAACTCTCTAGGAGCTTGGAGAATGATGTTCTTTGTAATTACTGTCGCATTACGACATCTGAAAAATGACGTACTGAACCAGATGAAGAAAGTGAGGGAACAATCGAAGAAGACCAGCCTTTTGCGCCATCGACATCTTCTAGCACTACGATTAGTAACTGATGAAATAATGGAACTACCATTGCAAAGACTCGTTGCTACACATAAATATTGTTGCATATGTGGTGATGGTAAAGAACTGACCGTAATACCCACTACTGCGAGACTACAGTGCTATCGAAACAAACAAATATATATCCTCCGAGGCAATCGTTGCTGTAAAATACATTTGGTTTTTTTTTCCCCTCATTTTTGGCCTTGGATGGGTTCCATCAGCCAGCTACGCAGATGGATAATTTTTTTATCTCAGTATGGTACAGTTGTTTAACATTAGTTGTCGTTTGTCAATACTTATCCTGACTTGTGATATTGATTCCAAATATGCCTTTGTTTTTATAACCTTTGTGGTTTAACCTACTATCCGTGGTCCAGTCTATGTGTAAACTTAAGTCGCCCTGATGGATCCCTGGGCGTGAAATGTATCTGCATTTGATTAAAAATTTTTATGAAGACGTTGCACATCTGGAACCATATGCCAATTGTAGCTCGATTCCTAGATCGGATTTATGCATTCTATTAAATTCCTTAACCCCAATAATGTAACAACTCTAAAAGGCTCTACAGACCACCGCGGTTTATCAGACTATCTTATTAGGGTTATGGTTATTAATTACAACCTTAATAATATACCAATGATACCATTCTGAGGATAGTCAATTTGTTCAGCTTCCTAGCAAGTGCGCTGCATGCTGGCACCATATCGAACAATTTAGTAATAGGTCATTCTGTTATCATTATTACTACCTGTTTTCAGTTTTAATAGAAAAACAAGGACAGAAGAAGTTCTTGTACTGGAATTTTCCAACAGTGACTTTAATTCGTAAATGACATCTACCGTTAAGTCTGTAAACATTAATAATTGCTTCTCTGATAAACCACAGTGGTCTGTAGAGCCTTTTAGATTTGTTGTCGTAATGCGACAGTAATTACAATGAACATCATTCGTTGCTAAACTTTTCCCCAAGGTCCTAGAGAGTTAATACTTCGCCCCTGGGACCTCCAGAAGTGGTATTGCCAGATTGTGCCGAATTTCCGTACGTCTGGGGAAAAGTAGACTTGGCAACATCGCACTGGCACCCGCGATCGGTTGTAGATATGCAACAATACCTTGTAAGGCGATAAGTATTAACTGCTACAACTAAGAGGCATGTGTAAATATTTTATTTTACCCAATTTTATTTTTTTTCATATAGTTCCACCACAGCAAAAAATCTGACAATTAAGGAATTTAATAGAATGCATAAATCCGATCTAGGAATCAAGCTACAATTGGCATATGGTTCCAGATGTGTAATATCGTCTTCATAAAAGCGATGTTTAATCAACTGTATTTTACAGTAACGATTGCCTCGAGGATGTATATTTGTTTGTTTCAATAGCACTGTAGTCTCACATTAGTGGATACTACGGTCAGTTCTTTATCACATATGCAACAGTATTTATGTGTAGCTACGAGTCTTTGCAATGGTAGTTCCATTATTTCGTCAGAGTCACTAGTCATAGTGCTAGAAGATGTCGAAGGCACAAAAGGCTGGTCTTCTTCGATCGTTCCCTCACTTTCTTCATCTGGTTCAGTACGTCGTTTTTTAGATGTCGTAATGCGACAGTAATTACAATGAACATCATTCGTTGCTAAACTTTTCCCCAAGGTCCTAGAGAGTTAATATTTGGGACCTCCAGAAGTGGTATTGCCAGATTGTGCCGAATTTCCGTACGTCTGGGGAAAAAGTAGACTTGGCAACATCGTACTGGCACCCGCGGTCGGTTGTAGATATGCAACAATACCTTGTAAGGCTATAAGTATTAACTGTTACAACTAAGAGTAAATATTTTATTTTACCCAATTTTATTTTTTTCCATATTGTTCCACCACAGCAAAAAATCTGACAATTTAGTATGATAATCACGAAGTGTCAAGACATAATATATCATAGAATGGTGATTGTACCACGAAGGGTAGCCACCCTTTTGTCCTCTAAAAAAAAATTATAGTTTTTTTCCGAGGGTTAAAATGGTCATAAAATGACCTTATTTTTTGCAGTAAGTTATCTCCATGCAAGCAATACTCTTGCCAAATTTCAAATCGATCAGTTGCGTAGAAACCAAAAAAAATATATATAATAATTAAAGACATATTATTTTTTTTCCACCTTTGTAGGGGTAGTAGCGGGTTAAAATTTTTACCGTGTAATATACTCTATAAACTGCATCATCTGAAAGCCATTTTAACTAAGTAAGTGCGGGGGTACATTTCCCTAACTTTTCCGGCTATACCCTTTAATAGCCCCCCTCTTCCCCCTCCACCACCACCATGAGGGAGGAAGTGGTGGGCAACCTTAAAATCTTAAACGGAACCCCATATTTTTTATTGGAGGATGTAGAGTCTGGTAAACAAACAATTCAATTTCATTCAAAAAAAAAAAAAAAAAAAATTCGTTTTGGCGAATAAAAATATCTTTTAAAAATTAAAAATTTTTCACGAATAATAAAAAATGAGGGTTTCCATTTAGCATTTGAAAATTGCTCTCTACTTTCCCTCCTCCACGGTTGTGGGGGGGTATTAAATTTAACACCATTGAATAACTTTTTCCAGAAAATGAACTCATACTGTATTATTTTTCATTCTTCCGTAGAATTTTTTTAGAAATTACGAAAAAAAATATTTTTGTGATTACAGCGCCATCTGTAACGAATCTAAAAACATTTCAGACAAACTTGACATAATTTTTATGGTAGGATCCGATTCTGCAATATTTAAGATTTTAAAGTTACCCCCACCCCACCCCAAGGTGTGGGGGCGGGGGGTCGCGTTCGTAGGAGCTTTGAGAAGTGGTGCATATGTTGTGGTATTACATAATATATATTTATTATACAAGAAATTTTCAAAATCTCATTAGTACAAGAAAATGGCCCCGGGAGAATTAAGTGGAACACCGTGACCCTGCATATATATTTTTGAACACCTGTGGAAATCTTGAATCATCTGCTTTATATACACACTTTTCAGTTATTTTCTAATCATAATATGTTCAAAGCATTTTGATTGTCTTCTCCATATACAGATTTTCGCCACAAAGGCTGCCAAAGTTGATTATTTTTGGTAGAAATTTACATATATTTTATTAAGTAATTATAAAATTAATCAAGTCCGCCCCTGAAATTCCGTGATCATCATCACAATTCTGGTGTTTCCATTTAGAGTTATTAAAACGATGTCTTTTAAAATAGTACAAACCCAAGAGCCAGGGACGGAAAGTGCCACTGGATTTAACTTTTTTCCAGTTTAATTGTTCCATTTTACACAGAAAGCAATAAAGCTCAAGTACCAAATAATAATATAGTGTTTCTGAAAATTTCTAATGGTTTTGTAAAAGCAATTGTAGTTACAAGTTGCAGACAAAATTAAAATTGATGTTTTATTGTAGTGTTTTTAAGTTCTATTTCTCCTCAAGTTATATATAAAAGTTTCTGCCGTGATTGTAGGATCAGGAAGTTTTATAATCATTGTAGCAATGGCCTATAAAGGAACTGAACACTATTAGTTTTTATAAATTTGTTATTGCAACTTTTATAAAACCTCTTTATATAAACAATAGTAACAGTTACTAAAAGTTATATAAGTCTGTGGTAGAAATATGTCTGTTGCTATTTTATAAAACCTAAGGTCCTAACAAGGTCTTTTAGTAATTTTAAATACCTCCTATAGAACTTGGCAACCATTTAGTAATCTTATAAACCACAAATATAAACTCACAACCTTAATAAACCACTTATGAAAATAGTCAGTTACTTCAGGTGAGGAAAATTGTTCATTGGGCAATATACTCAAGATACTTATGTATGCCTAAACAGGCACAATTCGGATACATTTTGGAACTAGGTCTCGGAATTATGTCTAATCTAATAACTTTTATCGTATGAGTAATATTTTAGAAACAGTGTATACCAATATTAGACAGAAGGGTTCAAATTGCATCCTATTGGGGTTTTCAGTCCTAAATCTAATACATGAATTATTAAGCTTCTTTTACCTTCTATAATATATATAAAATCACCATCAATACATACATGAATCACCACTAATAATAATAATTATCTTTTAAATCCTATAAAGGTCCAATATAGTGCAAGCAATAGTATGCCCCTGTTTCTGCACACAATTTCACTAATCAAAAATGTTTTTATAATTTAAAGAAACCGGCACGGTAGCTCAATGGGTTAAGGCATATTGAGTGGCGAATACGCTGATCGACTCGCTACCGCGCTCTGGGTTCGACCCCCAGCCCCGGTATTGACAACATCGGGGGGTGTGGATGTATGTCTGCGTTTTTCCAAATGTGTAACCCCCTTCCGGACAGCCTTGGCTTTGGATTTGGGGGTTGTCTACTATCTGTGGTGTGTTTGTTATAAAACACACATGAAGATGTACATATGAGATTTACAAAGAAAAAGCATAAATAAGTAGATTTAATACACCACCAACCACAGAGAGACAATGAAACAACACATTTAGGTTTCGCCGTGATGTCACAGCTGTGCCGACAAGTGGCGAACATTGCAGCATAGGGAACTGGCTATCCTCCCTCTGTTCTTGAACGAAAACATGACTGCTAATGAATGACACTGAATAAACATACATGCACAAATTGCCTAATATCTTTACACTTCAAACTTCACAGATCAACTGACCATGCTAAAACTAGTAATTTCTTTAAATGGTTTATTTAGACTATCTAATGCCAATATCACCAACTGCTAAATTTCAGGTAGGCGAGGATTTTTTAATATTCTATTTTAATCCACGCTAATGATTTTAAGGGACAAATTTGATGGTTTTTTTTTTTTAGTTTAGTTTAAATATTTTAATGTGAATCTGGCTCATAATATGTCAAAATAAGTGTTTTCTACAATTAACTATCATTGGCTTATTCAGGTCAAACCTGTTGGGGGACATCCACGTTAATGACATTTTACATACATAAAAAGAAAAATGTATAACATAGAATGTTTTTTATCATTCTATTATGTATGAATGAATAGTACCAAAGCCTCCCCCCCAAACACAAACAAATAAAAAAACGAAAATACAATATGCTACGTGGTTTTGACCACTTAATTTCCTTGAATTTAAATCCATTGTATATGCAGTTGATATTACCCTACTGTCCAGAGGCAAAGATATCAGCTCCCTAACTAACACATCTAATGAAATGCAATCAAAAGCCAATGTCTACTTTAATAACATCAAACTATCCTTAAATGTAGAAAAAGCACAAACGTTGATTTTTAATTTAAACAGCATATAAATTCCAACGCTCATCCTCTAAAATATCTCTGCATTTTTCTTGACAACAGGTTAACTTGGGAAACACACTCTGAATACCTTCAAAAAAAATTATCAAGTAGTGTTTATTTGTTAAAAAATCTAACCAATTTTATAAATCAAGACATAATTTCTGTTAGCTTATCACGCCATATTTCATAGTGTTATGTAATATAGTCTCTTATTACTGTGGGGTGGCTCAACACATGCATCTAAAATATTACGTATCCAAAAACGCGCATATTAGAATCAGGTTAGAACACATTTTCGTCAGCATTTTGGTACAGTGTGGACTCTTGACTCTGTATCGATACTGTGCTGATAAAATGTATGGTGTCTAAATATAAGTTTCCATGCAGTTTCGGCACACAACCTAGAATGTATCTCTGAATGCTCCTTGGGTAGTGTAAGGTTTGTTAAAATTTTATGTGATGTATAATTTTTTAGTACTTCCATGAAAAACTGTTCTGCTGTGAATTAAGTTACTTTTATATACCGGATATCAACGGAATCATTAGATAAGCCATAGTTTTCAGAATTTTCAAGGCAAATTTTTCATAATTTGACACTTTTCCATCACTTTCGGTTTCCCCGGAAATGACCTCAACTTTGAAATTTTAAATGGACCATGTATATTTTTACATTTTTTGGATTCCTGAGACGATTTTAAGTACGACTGTGTAGTTTTAAAAATTTTTTGAGCTTATTTGATTTTTTTAGGATTGTTTTTATTTTTGCATCTAGAGTACAGTGAATGCACACAAATCAATCAAATGAACCAAAAAATATCAGAGAAAAATGTAAACGTGAGATTTTTCGAATTGGTGTAGTAGCTACAATAATGGAAATCATTAATTTGTAATTATGTCAACTTTTTCAAATGGCAACATCTTTTAGACACCCAGTAGTTATATGCTAATTTTCACGACAAATCCATTGATACCTTCAAATCGAAAATGGGTTTGATATTGTTTTTGAGAATCTTTCTTGCTGATTCATGACTAATTTGCACCTCGTGGCCCATTCCTCTGAGAGAAGCAGAAGGATTCACTTCTACAAAAGCCGTTAATTTCTGTCGCTTCATCAACGATAAAAGCTGCATGATTGTTATCAATTCCTCTCCTGATTTGTTTCTCCACAATTGGAAAGTATTGAAAACATGGATGATGTCTATTCAGATAATTTTTGTGGCATTCTCCAAAAATTAATAACATGTCCACTTTTTCATCCCTTGTATACATGTTAAACAATAATAACAATAATTAACAAACAACAACAAATTTAAAGATAAAGAGCAAACTTATTAGGTCAACAATACACACGGTCATTAAACCATACGGTTGTCTCAATCAGCAGCTTGATGGCGAGAGAGACGCGGAGGGCGGGAAATAGAATGAAAGAGACATATCTGATTTCCGTGCAAAAGACAGAGACAAAGATGCTTGTAGTGTCTACAGGTGACGTAGGCTGTAGACCCTATCGGAATCTCTGTCTCTGTCTTCTGCACGGAAATCAGATATGTCTGTCTCTTTCATTCGATTTCCCGCCCCCCGTGTGTCTCTCGTCCTAAAGCTGCTGATTGATGTAACTGTATCGTTTATTGACCGTGAACAATACACACTTATTATGTGGCAAACTTCTTTTTGTTTCCACAGCATTCCTCTTTCATTTCCAGACTTGGTTTGTTTGAAAAAAGAATGTTTTGAATCTAGTTTTATTCAATTTCCACGGCATACTTACTTGATAAGCGTATTTTCTTGATATTTTAATCCAACAAGGAACTTGTGTATTTGGGTTAATATCAAACCGATTTTCGATTTGAAGGTATCAATGGATTTGTCGTGAAAATTAGTATTTACTTACCGGGTGTCTAAAGATGTTGCTATTTGAAAAAGTTGACATAATTACAAATTAGTGATTTCGGAAATTTTGGTTTGTCGTAGCTACTAAACCAATTCAAAAAATCTCAACGCTTACATTTTTCTCCTATCGTTTTGGTCCATTTGATTGATTTGAGTGCATTCACTGTACTGTAGATGCAAAAATAAAAATAGCCCTAAAGAAAATCAAGAAATCTCAAAAAAAATCGTCTCCGAAATCTAAAAATATAAAAATATACAAGGTGTTCCATTTAAAATTTCAAAGTTAGGATCATTTTCGGGGAGACCCGAAGTGGTGGGAAGTGTCAAATTATGAAAAATTTGCCGTTTTTTAGTATATATTAACCCTTGCCAAATTTAAGACTTTGATCTTGAAAACTCTGGAAATTATGGCTTGTCTAATGATACCGTTGACACCCGGTATGTTGAAATTATTGTAAATGTTTCTTGATGAAATTGTTTTGCCTGCTCCTACACTTTTGACCATATTAATACTGAAATTTGTAAGGTTAGTGTAAGATAAGATCTCAATCAGTGGGAGCGATGAGTAGAAAAGACCTCTATGCTAGATTTAACAATAAAGCATCAAAAAAAAGAAGGAGTTCAAGACGGAAAGCTAAAGATGTACATAAAGTAACACCGCGGGCACAAAACAAAAAAGACGCCAATTCAAAGAATGATGAATCAAGCAAAGAGAATTGGAGTCGATCTAAAGGAAAAGCTGCCTTCAGGTATATATCATAAACTTAAGAAGCATATTAGATATTTTAGGTGTTAGTTTGGTATCTCCCAAGAAAACCCAAAGTTTTATTTCTTATTAAAATCTTAATAGATAGATAATAATAATATGACTAATAAGGCGGCGCTCAGTCTCATTTGAAATATTTACATCAAACACAAATCAAAATATATTACAAGCGTAACAAAGAGCAAACAATCTCTTTTGTAATTTAACTTTAAAAGATACATTATAGAATATTCGTCATTTCTGCTGACAACGTTGAAAATTAAATTTTCAAAATAAGATTTTAGTTTTTGAATTTTGGTGGTAAAATCTGGTGGCAGAGAGTTGAATAAAGATGATGCATAATAAGTTAGTGAACTTTTAAGTGTAGATCGATTATGAACTTCATCTGAAAAAATAATTTTTTTTCAAGTATACAAGAGTTTTCGTTAAGACAATTTTTTGTACAAAGCTATAATGTATTACCTCGTCTAATATTCAATTTCGATCATCCATAGTCACTATAACTAGGTGTAACATGATCTCGACTTTTTAGATTTGTGGAAAATCTCACATGCATTTTGCACTACTTGTCTTGGATGCATGACAGACATGGGCCATGTACTTCGTCACGATAATCAAATAATGATAAAATAAAAGATTCCGTAATTTTCAACTTGACTGAGGTGCTTTTTTTAATTTATATTAAGAACTCAATCTTGCATAAATAGCCTTAATCAAATTGTCCACATGAAGGGTGAAAGAGTGAATAGAGTACCTACCGTTTAAATTACAAACTTAGGTTTACGCACGCAGAGGATAAAATTGTTATATCAAATTTATTTTTAAACAAACGAATTAACTTGTCCTCAATTAATTCAGTTTTTTTTTGCTTACTGCACTGCTCTACTTGATCAATTTCTTGTTCTAAGTTTTTTATTTTCTCGGTATTACCCAGCAAACACTAATAAGTCTGAAAAACATTTTATATGCTCTAGTAGAAGTTATGGAAACAACACACAAGAAACTTATTGAAAATAAAAAAATCAGTATAGGTTATGAAAGCTGTAGAGTGTTCGAAGTAGATAATATTGCAAGATGTTACAAATGTTATGGGTATAACCACACAGCTGCAAATTGTAAAAATAAAGTGGCATGTCCAAAATGTGCACAAGAACAAGGTATTAAAGATTGTAAGTCAGGTGAAAAATGTTGCATTAACTGTAAAATAAGGAGCGAAAAACTGGGTCTAAATTTGGATTACCATCATAATGTATGGAGTAGAGAATGTGAGGTATATAAACACATTATGAATAAGAAACCTAAAATAAATACACAATAGCAACTACCGAAAGAAACAGATATAATATATTTAAATATACAGGGATTGCTGTGTAACAAACAACAGTTAGAATGGTTAATTAACAATTGGAAACCTATAATTGTATGTATAGTGGAGACACATGTAACAGAGGAAATTGAAAATCATGAAATTAATATAAATGGATACAAACATGAGTGTTCTTATTCCAAGAGCGCACATACAGGGGGAGTCATTATTTATATAAAAAAGGAATTTGTACATAGAAGAAAAATAAATAAGGTAGTGGATAAAAACTTGTGGATTTTAGGGACAAAGGTGACAGTAAGGAAAAACAGTTACACATTTATAGGATGTTATCATTCTCCAAATGGCAGCCATGCCGAGTTTTTGAGTAAAATTGAAGAGACCCTGGATGAATATCCTAACGATGATACATTAATCATGATGGGAGATTTCAATATAAATATGGCAAAAACTTCTCATGATTCGATAAAATTAGACGAAATTATCAATAGGCATGGATATAATCAAATGATAAAAGAAAATACGAGATGTACAGATAGAAGTAATACAATGATTGACTTGGTAATAACAAATAATAAAAATATCCAAACAAAAGTCCATTGTACACCAAAAATAACCGATCATTCAATTATAAGTATTGAAATGAATTGGAAAAACGAAAAACAGACTACAAAATAAAAGAAGTCAGATCATTTAAAAACTTTAACAGTTTGAATTTTCAAATGGATTTAATGGAAAAACAATGGGACACGAATATGGTGGATGTTGAAACCCTCTCATCAATATTTGTTAATAACATGCAAGAAACGTTAGAAAAACATGCTCCAAAAAGATCGTGTTAGAGAAGAGTCAATGGGCGGAAAAACGATGGTGGTCCGAGGAAATAGGTATCGAAATTCATGACAGAGATAGACTGTATCGAAAAGCAAAAATAACAAATGTAGAAGAAGACTGGTCCAATTTTAGAAGTAAACGTAACAAAGTAACTACACTAATACGAAAAGCAAAAGAAAGATATTTATAACAGTAAAATAGATGAAAATAAAAATAATCCTAGAGAGATGTGGAAAGAGTTAAAGCTACTTTTAAATGGCAAAAGAGAGACCGAAGTAGAAGGAATATGATTTGAAGAAAGAATATTAATAAACAGTGCAGACATAGCAAACAGTTTTAATAATTTTTTTATAGAAAGTATTAAAAAAATAGTGGATGAAATAGGGGAAAATAAAAAAGATCATGTACGTACCTTGAGTTGGGTAAACAGTGTCGAAGATAAATTTAGTACTTTCAAACAAATAACCCTTAGTGAGTTAAGAAATATAGTACGAGGATTGCCAAATAAAACAAGTAGTGTGGATGGAATAAATGTAGAAATTTTAAAACTATCCTTTGAGGTAATTGGAAACCAGCTGTTGAACATAATTAATTTATCATTAGAATATGGAAAATGCTCAAGAAGTTGGAAGAAGTCAATAGTTATACCAGTAGAAAAAGTAACAAATACAAATTTATGCAATGAACATAGACCAGTGAATATGTTACCATCTTACGAGAAGGTTTTGGAGTTAGTTGTGAAAGAACAATTATTGTCATATTTGGATAGGAATAATATATTCACAAAATATCAGGCAGGTTTTAGACAAAAAATCTCATGAAACGGCATTACAAACTGTAATTGTGGACTGGAAAAACAAAATTAGTGAAAAAAATTATGTGGGAATAGTGTTTTTAGACTTCCAACGAGCGTTTGAAACTATAAATCGTGAATTATTAATAATGAAAATGGAAAAAGCTGGTTTTAGTGGTGAAGTGCTACAGTGGGTGAACGACTACATGCATGATAGAATGCAAATTACAAGATGGAATGAAAGTATTTCAAATGAAGTCGAGACAGTATATGGTGTTCCTCAAGGTTCAATAATTGGACCATTGTTATTTGTATTTTATATTAATGATATTGTTAATGTAATAAAACAATGTAAGATTCAACTGTTTGCTGACGATACTATATTGTTTTGTGCCAACATAGATTATAAGAAAATTATTATGTTTTAAACGAGGAATTGAATTTGGTTAGTGAATGGTTAAGTATAAATAGTCTTAAATTAAATGTCAATAAAACAAAATTTATGCTCTTAGAAACAAAAAATAAATTAGAACTAATAGAAGAAGAAGTTAAGGCACATAAAGTAAGAATAGATAACAATAGCATAGACAAAGTGAAAGAGATAAAATATTTAGGTATTTACATAGATGAACATTTAAGTTTCCATAATCATGCAATCTACATTATGAAAAAAAGTATCAAGAAAAACTGGCATGCTAGCCAGGATAGGAAAAGTTTTATCGGTACATACAAAATTAAATATTTATAAAACCATCATAAGCCCACATTTTCAGTATTGTTCAACAATATTAATGTCTTTAAATAATGAAGATATGAAGAATTTGCAAATAAAACAAAATAAAGCTTTAAGAGTAATATTGGGATGTAATCGATATGTAAGAATAGTAGATATGTTAGAAATGTTAAATCTGATGAATGTCAAGCAAAAAATAGTTGTGAATGTTTTTATTTTTATTTATAAAATGTTGCATAATTTACTACCCCAGCATTTACTAGAAAATTGTCAGTTTGTTAGAGATATCCATAACTATTCTACTAGAAGTAATATTGCAAACAATTTTTATTTAAATAAGGCTAATAGTATTAAACAAAATCAATTATTTCATAATGGTCTTATAATGTATAATAATTTACCCGTTGATATTAGAGAGTGTACAAATATTAATGTTTTTAAAAATAAGTGTTTTTATTACGTAAAACAATTTTATTAGATTTTTACTACTTTTATACTGTTTCTTTTAACTCTAATAACTTTGTCAATAGGATTTTTATATTTGTAAAGATAGCAATAATGGCTAAGGATTTTACTTACTTTACTAGAACCGTATGTCAAAAACCGAAATTTAAACGTTTATTATCGCGACAAATGTCTGCCCAAATCAATGTCGTTGTACCTAGAAATGTAGTTAAATTATGACATTTAATAAATGTTCTACAGATGCATTTAATAAATGCTTCACAGATATCTTTTTCTTAACATTCTATGACATTTTATAAACCATTTATCAAGATCGCACTTACGTAGTCCCGGCTACCATCATTATGCGAGCGAGTTATCCACATTGAGGATAATCGGAGGTCAGAGGCCCAACCTCAGTACAATTTGAAAGGCCTTGCCCATTTTTTATACTAACGAGTTGTCTCACCAGCAAAGTTGGTATCATAAAATTTAGAATGTCCAAAACTAACATTATTTACAAAAAACTGCGAAGAATATTCTATAGAATGTGCCACAATTATATGAAAAGTTCAACAAACTGGCGAAGAGTATAATTTTTACTCTAGTTATTATACTAAAATCATTTTTAAACCACTGGAAATATATTTTGTTCTGATGTTTATTGAACTATTATAGACAAGGGGCGTAGCGAAGGGATTGCGAGACTTGGCAAAACTTGGAAAGTCGAGACGTAAGTTGGCAATATTTATTGGAAATTTTCTTTTTAGATTTTCACAGTGACACGCCCCCTCAAGAGAATTTATACATCATTGCTTGCTTTGTTCTCGCTTGCTCTTATTGCCATCCCAAAACCAACGCTTTCCGATTCTGTATAAAATAAAAATGCAAAATCATAACGTGGTATGTCATAAACGTATAATTATTATACCAAAACCATTTCTAAATCATTGGAATAGATATTTTACTATTATCCATGCTAGTGTTTGCTGGGTAGTTTTAACTTCAGTAATCATTGATTTTTTTGATTCTTCTATTTTATTTACCTTGTCATCCATGTGCTTACCTATCATATCGGACTATTGCATTGCAAAAATTTCACTATTGCCGATTTAGTTTTACCCACTGAAAAGCAATTATTTTTGGCATCTAGCACAAAACGACTATTCGCTCTGCATAGTATACTCTATAAAGGTAGCCATTTTCCAATATTAATATTAATCTGGTGTGGTGTAACTGAAAATGTAGAATGGCAAGTAGTGAACGAAATGACTTTGAGTAATTTTAGGACAGAAGAACAGGAGTACCTTCAATTCTTGTTAAGGATCACTGAAGATATTATTATTAATAATTACCACACAAGCGAAGATGTAGAAAAAGTATTCCAGAATCACGTTCAGGCAAACAGAGGGCATCTAAAATTGGTAAATTTTCTACTTAATTGTTTTGTTGGATTATCAAAAACCTAATACTGTTTTCAGTCAAAAATGAGAGCTCAATTGGTAAGGCTTTGTGGAGAATTGAATATTCCCTACAACAACAATGGAATACTTCTCAATAAGGACGAATGTTACCAGAAGTTCTTTCAAACTGACTGTAATTCTAATTGTTACCAAAATTTTGACAACTGTGAGTGTGGCACAAACAGAGTATTAGGATTAGAGATCAAAGATCAAAACAAGATCCCTCGTAAGATGCAAGAAGGAGAACAATATAATTTTATTTTGGCAAACGACGTGACGCAAGCTAATTTTAATATGTTAATGAGCAAACATAGCTTGAGTCGAGTCACAGAATGCACAGAACCTAGTAATTCGCTGGACACCCTGATGGCTTCCACCAAACATCCATCAGGTACCACAGTTTCTAGTCTTGGAAATATAGATGCTTTACTAGGTTTGGAAAATCAAAATACCAAAATTGACAGAGGGTTATTCGAGGAGGTAGTTGGAAGAGTTTTATCTAATGATATAGTAGCTAGTAAAGGTAAGTGTCTGAATATAATAATATCTTGAGCTGAGAACCAGAAGCGACTTATTTTCAAAATAGCTTTTAGTATATAATTGAAATTTATGGAGAAAGCATTCAGTACTATTTTCTCTAAAAATTTCAACATTGTTCCGAAATATGATGAATGAAGTATTAAATAGTTTTAAATGGCAGTCAACGTCGAATTTAAGAATTATAAAGCTCCACGTACTGTTTACTTATGAAAGTGTTATTTTTTTATATAATAATGCATATACAGGACATTCCCTGATTAAAGTCGCAGTAGGCGAAACAGATACAGATTTTAGAATATCTTTTGCACATTTGGGGATCAATCCTTACTTATCTGAAATGTAATTTTGGATGTACCTAATTTCAATTTTTTTTAAATCACGTAGATCGTGGCAATTGAGCAAATTAAGATATAGTGAAAAAAATATTAAAAGCATCCAAATAGGCTTAAAATTTTGCATAGAGGTATAACTTTTCAATCAGGACAACTTTCCTTACTGACATTTTGCTGTATTTTTTACTGAAAAGGTACCTGGCCTATAACTTTACCAAACAAGAAAATAGTTTTTGTTCAATTGCCATGGTCACACGATTTTAAAAAATTAAAATTACAAAGTAGAGATTATTTCCCAAATGTGCAAAATATATTCTAAAATCTGTACCCGTTTCGTCTACTGCGACTTTAATCAGATAATGTCCTGTATATGTATTATTATATAAAAAATAACATTTTTTTGCTAAAAATAATTTTACAAGCATCATAAATAATATGGTGTCATTGAAACTTTCATTCATGTCCAATGTGAATTCCATTGATAACACGAATTTTTTTAGAAAAAAAATGACATTCCAAGGTCATTTGCTGGAAAACTGTCAGTTCTACAAAAAAAATGTATAAGATTTTTTTGGGCAGAATTTTTAAGAGGTACATTTTTCATAATAACCTCCATTTTGTTATCTTTAAGCGTTCTTGAGTTACAACTAAGAAACCGTTTTGGAACACGTTTCTCCCACTCCCCCCACTTGGAGGACAGCCGTCACAAACTTGAAAATCTAAAGTTTTGTTCGGGGCATCAAAATGAACATCTCCATAAATTTTCAACAATTTTCCAATGATTTCCACTAACTTATCATATAATGTCTAATTTTACTGTAGTATATGGTGA
Organism: Rutpela maculata; assembly: GCA_936432065.2. Taxonomy (NCBI): domain Eukaryota; kingdom Metazoa; phylum Arthropoda; class Insecta; order Coleoptera; family Cerambycidae; genus Rutpela; species Rutpela maculata. Next base: position 347,882,604 of record OW386285.2, read on the forward strand.
GAACATCAACAGATTCAAAGCATATTGTCAAGTTGTCCTGAATGAGAATACCTTATTATTATTGTTTCATATTTTATAAGATTATAAATACCATTTAAATGTTTTATTTCATATGAATATTGACTGTCTCTTAAGCTCACAAGAGGAGGTAGACACGAAAATGCTGATTCATGTTGTTGTTGCTATAGCTTGCGAAGCTACTCAAATACACATATATTCTGCCGGCACAGATATTACTATATTGATCATAAGATTTCCACACCGTTGCCATGATACCTCAGTTATATGGGTTCCTGGAAAAGCAGTTAATCTCACCTGTCTCATCAATAAATTGGGAAAACAAATCTCTTTTAGACTTCATGCTATAACAGGTAGTTTTTCAAAGATATAAGTGTCTTCTTAGAAGATATTTTGTCTACTCTAGGATGACGTACTGTTAGCACTTGAAAAGCATGGGGCTTGAAAAGTTACACTACAGATCAAGTTTGATAATATAGGTGATCTTGGACCTTATTTAAAAAGAAGCAAGTTGCAGGAGAAAATCTACTGCAATTTATCGGACACACTATTAAGCCATGGAATAGCATTGAGACAAACATCCTCACTCTGTGCTTCCAAAGGCAATCAGTTATGGCTGAAAAATTAACGAAAATGGCTGTCATTCATCAATTATGGTCGTTACTTTTTGCTCCAGCTAGCTTTCTGAAACTGATGAACTCGTCGAGTGAGCGAGATATACCATAAAGCTATTTAATCAATATATTCATATCAAAATTACTTTGTATTAAAACAAATTTCAGCCACATTTCTTTACATTTTTGATATTGAGTATCAGCTAGTTTATGTACTTCAGTTTGTGTTAGTGTTCCCAGTGAGGGGGAGGGGAGAGATTGTGCCAATTTGCTGTTGAACAGCACCGATTTGAAAAATTCTTTTTTCATGTGTTCCCTAGACCCTCATGAATATTCATCAGCATTGATCTCTACATTAACTCCGAAAATGAGAAAGTTAGGGGGGTTTGAAGTGCCCCAAAAAGTAGCTGTCATAAAAAAATTTATAGAATTAATATTTTGCCTCGGAAATGGACTCTTGGAGGTTTTTTTGGCTCGCTGATCACGAATTCGAAGTCCAAATTGAGAAATTCCATATTCCAGTATGGAATTCGAGCCATTTTTTGATGAAAATTCCACTTTCTCGGCCGGAAATTTAAATATGAATATTGTGCTGCGGAAGTGCGCTAGGAGGTTTTTTGGGTCGCTGATCACGATTCCGAGGTCCAAATTGAGCAATTCCATATTCCAGACTGGAATAGAAAAGAAAAAAATTATGTAAGAATATTATGAGTATTTCAAAATAATTTTTCAAGTCAATTTTACTTTAAAGAAAAAAGTTATATATGAATATTACGAGCATTTCAAATTAATATACATGGCAATTTTATAAACACTGCAGGAATGCACGCAAATATTTTCTTCTTTCAAGTGAGGTAAGTGATTAAAAGAAAACAATTTTTATAAAAATATTAGTTCCGATGGACTAAATGAGATAATGGAGAATATCGTGGAATATTGGCCTTCTTAATAATAATAATAATACGTATGGGATAGATGAGACACCAGTGCTGCCTTATGCTCCGGGGGATATTGAGTCCGTTGTGGGAAATGAGAAGTGTCTAATTTATTGGAACTACTCTTTTCCCACAGTCAGGCAAATACAAGCCAACAAGCCTGACGTAGTCCTCCTCGACCACCAACTCAAGACAATGTTTGTCATGGAGTTCTCGGCTCCCGCGGAGAACAACATTGTCTTGAAGGAGGAGGAAAAACGGACAAAATATCGAGATTTGCTCCTCGAACTCCTCAGTGGAACGAGAGACACACTGCTTTCAGAACTTAAGATCATACTGGCATGCCGAAATTTGGCAGAGGTCTTAGCCAGCAGAATGCAGAAGGCCGTCATCCTCGGTTCATTACGTCTGCTCAGGGCACACGATTCGCGGACCCAGTAGTCACTCACCCCACGGGCGTGGGGAGTGACTACCGGTACTACCAGCTCCCCTCTGTGAGTGTCGGAGCCACAGAGTTTAAAGGGTGACTGGCTTTTAGAAAAAAAAAAAGAAAATAATAATAATATTAATATTTATTTATTTACAACAAGTATCAAATGTACACTGGAAATAGTAAAAAAATAATAGTAAATAAATAAAGTTACTCGATACCTAAGTATTATAAAACACTTGTTTCGAGAAGGTAATACATTAATAAATAGTTATATCGTAAATTATTTAGTACGAAAACCATACTTGTGCAGTATGCATACATTATTTGATACGATTAGATATAAATACAAACTAACTAATTTGTTAAAAATTACTAAGCTTACTTCATAGACCAAAAACAAATATATATTTACACACACACACATAAATATGTGCACAGATATAGACAAACACATATACATATAAAAAAACAGACAAATCTAATCAACAGTATTTCTGATGAGATATTTGGAATGCGGTATTTTCCTTTTTTTTGTTTTTATTGAATATCATAGAATATGTACAAACAAGCCTTCCAATACAGATTTCCGTGAAAATAATTATCAATTTTTTGAGAAAACAAGTCAAAATAAGTGGAGCAACAGGTGTTTTAAATTGGTGATGTAGGTAGTTTGGCCGATGACGTAGGTAGACTGTATGGATTTGTTGATCGAATGGTTTTATACAAAACAGTGTGGTGTTGGCAAGTTGAAATTCCTTCTCTAGTTCTAGCAAAGATAATTGAAGAAAACAGGAGTATAAAACTTATTTATTAAATCAATTTTAATATATTTATCCACAAAATTTAATTTTCTCATGTAAAAAATAATAATAAGCGTGAATTATTAAATATTTAAAAAAATTCTTAATGAAGATTAGATTTTTAAAAACATATTTAACAAAACATGACAACAATGTCAACGGCTAGTCAAATGACAGATGTGTTCTAACGTCGCCTTCATGTTGATTTGAAGCATTTCAGTTTCTTTCATCAAGGTATTTGCTGTAATTTACAAGTAGTAGATAATGTCATTTAAAAGGTATTTCATTAAAAATTGTGGAAACACAAATAAGTGCTTCGGAAGAAAATTTTGTAACTGTTCCGAAAAAATTGATATTTGAAGAAATTGGTGGCAAGCTTCTAATATTTTTGATCCCTTCAAAAATACAAATTTTATTATAGAAAGAATCTATCAAGTCATAATCACTTTGGGCAAATTGGATGAATCTCCTTTCACGAAATTCAACTCTATCTTAATAGTTTATTGATATAGTAAAAATCAAACGCCACATAAACAAACAACAAATAAATCTAACCAATATCTCTTTCACTTGTATTGTGATAAGAAGTGACAGCTGACGGCGCACAAGAAATGTTGCCACATAATCACAAATATAAATACCTTTTAATTCCTTCTAAATACATGTATACAATATTTATTGATATTCAAGATATTGAGAAAAATAGAAGTGTTGTAAGTAAAATAATGTAAAGTAAATACACAATTTGGCATTCATATAAGATAGTTACAGTCTAAACGAAAATTGTCTATGATTGCTTAAATTATTTCGCGCCAAATAAAATCATTTGAAATCTGTGTCTAGACAGGCGTATTCTTATTTCTTATTTTTATTTAAGAAATTATTGTTTTGGTTTGATTATGCAGTAATTGTTAAAATAATAACATTACTTGGTATATATCACCAAAACTAAATTTAAAAAAAAAATTAGAATTAGACCGCGAATTCGTATTCAGTGACCCAAACGATATCGCAGAGCACATTTTCGTGGAAAAACGTTAATATTTAAATTTTTTCTGAAAAAATGGAATTTTCCATGGCACATATTCCAGTCTGGAATATGAAATTCTTCATGATCAACGACCAAAAAAACCTCCTAGAGCACATATTCGCTTTTTGTTTAAATCGATTTATTTTGGTGTTTTAAAGACAATATTAAAAATCGGAGAGATGACTACGGCATAAAAAATTATTCAAGGTCAAAGTTCACAGAAAACGGTTTTTTGCGAATATCGCGCTTTCTATGGCTCGGAGGCCAATTGAGGTTATTATGAAAATGAAAGATAATGAAATTCCACACAAAAAGAACGTTAATATTCAATTTTTTTCTGAAAAAATGAAATTTTCCATGGCACGTATTCCAGTTTGGAATATGGAATTGCTCAATTTGGACCTCGGATTCGTGATCAGCGAGCCAAAAAACCCTCTGGAGCCCATTTCCGAGGCGAAATATTAGTTTTATAAATTTTTTTGACAGCTACTTTTTGGGGCACTTCAAACCCCACTAACTTTCTCATTTTCGGAGTTAATGCAGGGCTCAATGCTGATGAATATTCCTGGGGGTCTAGGGAACACGTGAAAAAAGGAATTTTTCAAATTGGTGCTGTTCCACCACTTTTCCACATTTTACACTTTTTTCCGGCTTATTTACTGGATTATGAAAAGAAACGCCAATTTTTGTGTGGTTCAAGTAAATTTGGCACCCTCCCATCCTGCAGCATTCTTTCTAACAACCATTTTATGTTTTCTACTGGTTGTAATGCAATTTGTGTAACTTTGGGACCTTCTATACCCGTTTTATGGATTACAGTTATAAGATAACCTCCCTTACTAGAGTCATTATGATGGTGGAGCATTTCACCAATTAGATACGATTTCCAGCAGCTTGTTTCATGTTCCAGGGGGATCAGAAAATAAAAATTGACTATTTGCTTATAACACTAAGCAGCACATGGGATTATATTTGCTGCCACACTAGTATACAACCCTTGAGAACCCTCTTTGTTGTATATTTTATATACATATCGGAAAGTCCTGGATTGCATAGTTTCAATGATTTAACCGACTGCCCACAATAAGGGCTTCTACCAGTGCTCTAGAAGAGGGGCAAATAGTGACACGCGCATCAAGAAAATCATATGTACATCATTGACCGTTGAAATATCTGAACCTTTTCAGCAGGCGTATAAACTGACATTTTGAATAGCTACTAAATAAAAACAAATCAAACTTTTGCTTATTATGCTAAACGAGAAATGAAAGGTGCAAGACGGAAACAAATTGAAATTCCGCAGACAGAGCTGAACACACATGTGGTGGGGAAGCAGGTGGCACGAGTAGGATGTGTCATACGATAAAAAAGAATAGCCTAGTTGCTTCACTCTCGCTTGCTCTTATTGCTGTACCTAACCAAACGCTTGTCAATACTGTATATACTCCAGTCATTTTTCACAAAAATATGGCTTCTGATCTAACGAAATATATCCTTCATTTTTTTTGTTTAATTCGATTTATTTTGGTGTTTTAAAGAAAATATTAAAAATCGGCAACGAGATGACTACGGCATAAAAAATTATTCAAGGTAAAAGTTCACAGAAAACGGTTTTTTGCGAATATCGCGCTTTCTATGGCTCGGAGGCCAATTGAGGTTATTATGAAAATGAAAGATAATGAAATTTCACACAAAAATGATCTCTTCTATTTTTTATGTACAACGAACGGTTTAGGCAAAAATGTGCTTCGAAGTTTCTGCGCAAGGCATAATATGCTCCATTTCATATAGTCCATACATAGAATAAGTGCTTGTTCTATGTATAGAATTTATTAGCGGATCGATATATAAAATAAAATAAATATATACAGTGTGTTTCACTTGAAATGGTAACACCTCAATAACTTTTTTATTTTTCTTCCAATTTGAATCAAATTTTACTTAAGTATAGAATAAATTAGGATCTAGTTATGACCAGAAAAACAATCGCTTCCTACAAATGCAAAGCCACCTGCAGTACCAAAATATGCGGAGAAAATAAAAAAATCATATTCATCATTTTTTTATCGGAAAATTTTGTTAATAAAACTTGCTCAGAATTGTCCAAAAAGCTTAAGTCCAATATTTGATCAAAATAAAAAAATATTGAAATTTTGATTAAAATAATGTCCAAGTTCGAAAATATCATTTTAATAGTTTTTTGTTTGGAAAACTGCACTATGACAATTTTGTTTGAAGTTAAACCCAAGTTGCCAGTTGTCAAGCAATTTATAGTTTTTTTAAAAATAGTTATGAAATGGAGCATATTATGCCTTGCGCAGGAACTTCGAAGCACATTTTTGCCTAAACCGTTGTACATAAAAAATGGAAGAGATCATTTTTGTGCGGAATTTCATTATCTTTCATTTTCATAATAACCTCAATTGGCCTCCGAGCCATAGAAAGCGCGATATTCGCAAAAAAACGTTTTTTGTGAATTTTGACCTTGAATAATTTTTTATGCCATAGTGATCTCGTTGCCGATTTTTAATATTTTCTTTAAAACACCAAAATAAATCGATTTAAACAAAAAAAATGAAGGATATATTTTGTTAGATCAGAAAAGTCTAATTTCACTGGATTAATATACATATACAACATATAGAATACTGTTTTATTTCAGAACTCCTGTTAACTGAAAAGGAAAAGAATAGTTGTGCAGAGGAAGCGTCTATATTTGAAAAATACAGTAAGTTCCCCATTAAATATGAGGACAACTACATTGAAAATATCGATTTCGTAACAGTTATACTACCAGATGATAAACCATTGCAAAGTGACAAGCCTAATAATGAAGAAATTCCAGAGAACTCTTTGAACGTTGTGGAATGTGTAAACGGAAGTAAAGCAAACCTTAATATAAATGAAATTAGTAAAGAAATAGACAACGTACATGTGTCAAAACTGGATAAGAATATGTTTGAAAGTGCCCAAAGGAACGACGATTCAGCTTCAGAAATGGGAGATAAAATAGAAACAGTTGATACAAATGCTTTGAAAATTACTTACAACAAGCACACACAGATGTCGGCATCTTGTGCAGATAAGCAATGCAATACTAGTCTAAAATTGAATGGATATGCCAAAAATGATGATTATATTTTAGTAAACGGTCCGATGTATGTTCTTAAAACACTTTTGGATTCTGATGAAAAGTTGATTCTATACAATAGACCTGTCATTGACAATATTAATGGTGCTTTAAGTAGTCCTCCTCCCAATGTTGTAAGAGATAATAATTTTTCGAGATTGCTAAACTCTGACTACGATCTAACACCAGAACGTGAAGTCAACTGTGATTCTGATAAATACCACCATTTATCGGTAGATGCTACGACGAGCATATCGAACATGAACCTTAACAAAAGTCAGTTTTCAAATTTAAACTATGAAAGTCTGCTGCTAACTGAAGGCTATACAGTAAATGGCAGAAAGGAGTTTGAATCATACAGAGGGTTTGAAAATGACAACTTACTTTTATCTGGCTACACGTTCTCCAGCGACGGTCAATACGAGATAGATAACTATACCATACAGCATGAAGTAAATAGGTCTATTGGAATTTATAGCTGTTCTGTTGGCTTCCAACCAGGAAATGAGAATGAATCATTTGATCAAATTATAGAGCAAGATGTCTCTCTGGGGCAATACGAAATTTATTCCCAAGATGGTAAATTCCGTGAAAATTATGATGTTGATGATAGTGAAGAAAATAGCAAAACAGAAGGCAGTGTTAAAGTTAAAATGGAAGAAAATAAGAAAATAACTCCAAGCATCATACAGGTAAATATTTTTGTTTTATCGGTATGCAGTTGTTTCCACATTTTACTGGAGAACATATCAGCAATTTTTATGAATATAAATATTGTTAATACTGTCTACAAATAAAATGTGTACTTATTAATCATTAGGTATCAGGATGCAGCTGGGTGTTTCCAGTGCTGGATTACCCTATATGCCAATTACGCAGGTGCGTAAAGCGGCAGATTCTTATGGGTGGCAAATATTGACTTTGAATCTACCATTAATGACTTTGCCACATGAAATTCAAGGCAAAAACTGTTTTAATACAGATTATTTTTACAATTACCTAATTATTTCTTATTTATTTGCTTTTATCATGTTTAGAAATTATTATTTAGGTATTAAGCAGATCACAACTTACACTTTTTTTATTTAACATGAAATTAGCTACTTTCTTATTATTATTAGAGGCGGCAATTTTAGGTTTGCGTAAAGTGGCAAATACTTTAATCCGTCACTGGGTGTTTCTCCACTAACAGGAAATCGGTCCATACAAGTATGTCTGGGGATTAGTGATGCAACGATTCTTACTTTTACGATTACGATTCCGATTACGATTATCTTTAGTGATAATCGCCGATTACGAATATGATTACGATTATCTTAAAACTTAGTTAAATTTTATAGTATAACAATAAAAAGCAGTTGCTTTTATTAAAAACATTTTATTATTAATTAATAAAGGCCACCACTTGTTATATAAGTTCAGTTTACTATGAATGTCTTCAAATTAAGGGATTAAGGTAAATGATGCAAATAAATACGTCGCAATTAAAGATATTGATGAATAAAATAAAATATAATCAAATACTTATTACAAAAAAGAAACTCAAAGTAGAAACTTTTTATTAAACACTTACAAAACTGAATTGAAAATTATTACCACTGCAAGCATGTAACCATATAAAACAAAATCGATGTTCTTGAAATTAAAAAAAAGTAATCCCGCCTGGTGGTCAACATTTATTAGCGGCAAATTTTTATTTAAATACATAATAATTCTAGGTTTGTTGGGCCCAGGGTGTATTAAATAGGTGGTCCGACGACAACCCTCACAGTGGCTTCATAAGTGCTTACTTTGTACATAATGTAATAGATGGCAGGACCAATAAGTTCTCTCATTACTTACGCATAGATAGACAATTTTACAGGTTCTGTGCATACGTGCATACAATGTTGCATACATTCCCGGCCTTTTGTTTTTTGTTTTGTGAAACAAGAGTCCAGTGACATCTGACATTAATTAGCTAAATTAAAACATTGAAAGAATATATGCAACACTACATGCTGCATTGCACGTGTCACCATAGCTAACCTCAAAAATATATATTTCTTAAGATTTACAAGTATTACGTAGCTATTATTAAAATTTCTGTCTGGTTCCTGTACTCTCAACCAAAATCAAGTTCAACGTAATGTGTATGAAGTTTTAAATAGTTTGTCGCAATAAAATAAGACACTTTTTGCAGGTTAGGAATCTAACCTATAATTAGCAGTCTATTTTTATCAATCAACAATATTGAAAAATTATTTGCGTGAATTTTTAAATATTTGCTTGGAGCCAATATGGCTCCAAGCTAAAAATGTGTGTACAAACATTAAAAATGAGAATAAACGAAAACAGCTTAAAATTTGAGGTTATGTTAGTTATGCGATGCACATGCTCAGGTAATTGTAGGACCTTATCGCTCGCGCCATCTACTAAAGTAAATAGAAACCATGCACTTATGAAGCCATTATTATAATAGGAAAGTGCCGTACGTCGGACCACCTATTTAATACACCGTGGTTGGGCCCAATCTATTTCTTCTAATTGTTTGTATCAGACCAGCAGTGGAAAACAATCTATCTGATGGAACACTAGACTCCTTCAATGAAAAATATTTATGTGCCATGTAATTTAAGCTATATTTTTTTCTCCAGTATAGAATGGCATCTTCTATAACCATAAATTGTAATTAATCATTTGCAATAATCAGCGATTACGATTAATCGTAAAATGCTTAATCGTAATCGTTGCATCACTACCGGGAATACCATAACTTTAACATAAAGGTACAGAAATCGGAAATCTTTATTCATCACAAAATTGATACATACATACTGCTTTGAATCTCTTCATTTACTTTATGAGTTTCTGTTTATACGTTTTTGTAAAATTACTTTTTTACGTTTATTGGTATTATACAAATGTATGATGTATGTGACATTTATATTTGATAAGTCACTGTGACACAAAGCTCAAAATTTGAATCAGGATGGACACTGTGTCCAAATGGTAATATTTTATGGGTCATATGTGTCGACACATTAATGAAATTTTGTGTCAAAATAGGCACTGCGTCCAAATTGAAACATTTTGTTTTTTGTTTCTATTGTTTCTATTGTTTCTATTGTTCTAATGTTTCTATTTTGAGCCTATTTGGAAACGTTAGACACAATTTTGATACACCGTGTCGACACTCCTGAGTCAAAATGTATTTAAAAATCGTGTACCCATCATGTTGCTGAAATTTGGCCAGGAGGACACTTATATCTCCACATGTTTATATTTTAGGCACACATGTTTCTTTTCATGCCTTAAATGCGTCTACACCAACACGTTTCCATAAAGTAGAATTTAAGACACGTTTTTTCCGTTTTATGCATAAATTGTGAGTGCACACTACCACCTGTTAGCAGAGGTCATTTTTGACAACAGTGTACTCTAGTTACATAAAATATTTTTTAAAAATGCCAAAAGTAGTTAACAAGCAATCGAAAATTTATAATACAACATACTATAGAAATGTAAAAAAATGTGTACAAGAAAATCAAGCGAAGTTGTTAACTTATATGAAAGTGGTGAAGCAAAGGCCATTTCTGTCTTTATTATCATTAAAAGTAGAGTGAAATTACTTAGAAAAGATAACATACGTCCCGCACAGAGCAACCCTGAGAATCACGAATAATGACAAAACTATTAAGGAGAATAAAAAGAAGTACAATTTAATTCAGATCACTGGTAAAATATTCATTCAAGTTGTAAAAGCTATGTCTTAAAAGTAGAGTTTTGATTTCTTTCTTAAAAATAGTTATAGAAATAATAGACTTGAGATTTTCACGTAAATGATATAAAATTTTTATCGGCATTATGTAGCTACTTTTAGCTGTCAAGGCAAGTCTGTTGGGGTAATCTGAGGTTGTCACTAAAGCGTAGTGTATAGTTGATGTATATTGACTAATGTTATTCTTGATGTAAATTGAACACTGGAAGGTGCATATAACAGTAAGGAGTTTTAAGACTCTGAACAGTTCCCGACAGGAGAGTCTAGCGTTAAATATTTACTTACGTTCCAGATTTAAAGCTTTATTATCATTATTTAGATACAACGTGGGTATTTTTGATTTTCTATCAACAAAATGCAGACCACATTTTCATAAGTCATTACTTGAAAACAATAAAGTTAAATTTCAGATTGTCAGCAATTATAATGTAATAATGTATCGACGGATATTGGAGATTCAGTAGACATTGATGATGAAAATACAAATTTGAACGTAGAACACATCATTAATAAAAAAAAACAATTAACCATCAGGATATAGTTTATATTAGTAATAATAATCATGATAACTCTGCTACAGAGAATCAGTATCAAAGATTAAAGGATTGCAGGACCATATCAATAATTTAGAAATAGAGATGCCCAACATTCGTATTATTTAAAGTTTTATACAGATTTTAATGACGGATAAATACAATATGTATATTTTCTTAATTGTATTTAATTTTACCTTATGAATGTTTGGTTAATGTCTTGGTGTTTATTTACATAAAACTGTCAACTACTAAGTTGGCCATTCTCATCCTATTAGTGATTTATCTACTTCGCAATGTAGACAATATCAAAGCTCTGAAGTTACTGGTAGCAACCAATTTAAGAAAAATATGGTCAATTACCATCATTAATTAAATATGCAAAATAAATTTTACAATTTTTTAAGGGCTTCTATTTTTTATGAATATCTGATCACACTTCACAGAGAAAATGGGGTTGTTTTAGTTTTTTGGGTCATATACTTTACCTATTTATTCACGTGAAAACTTATTCCTTGTCTAAAATAATTTTTGTAAGAAGATAATATCATTGCATGCCAACTGTGTCTATTGTTTGTCCAAATTTTTAGAGCAGGGATTCCCACAAGATTTTTTCAAGGACCCCTCATCGGTCGCTATACTCACAAGGACCCCTTAAAAGCTTAAATTCTTCTTAAAATGAAGATTATGTAGAATCTACCACTGCAAGTCAAGTAAAATACAAAACAATTGAATATCTCAGTGACATCGTCCGCGGACCCCTGCTGGGACTCCCTGTTTTAGAGAATAATGTATTGTGCCAGCTTTAAGTCTATTTTTAAAATATTCGGACACCAAAATGTGGTTCTCGGCACAATTTAGTTTTATTTGTGTCAATTTTGTAACTACACATAGTAAGGCGGATTACAATAACATATTGGAAACAATAAGAAACATGTCAGTCACATATTGGCTCCATTGCAGTAACATTTCGTAAACATGCGACACATTTTAGATATACATATACTCATAGTGGTCTCATCAGAGTAAAATTTTGGAAACCAGTTACAGGCTTAAGTGACATATGAGTCATATTTTGGAAACAGTTCTGGGCACATTTTGGAATCAAGTTAGTACACATTTTCATCACCACTTTGGGCATATATCCTACACAGTGTGGACTCTGTTTCGAAACTGTGCCTATGAAATGTGTCGTGTCCAAAAACATGCTTCGACACAGTGTCGACACATTGCCAATATATCCTAGAATTCCGATCATACTCCATTGGTGATTGGTGATCCCTGGATTGAAAACCCTAGTACAAAGCAGTATCCAACTTATCCCTTGAAATAAACATTTTGTAATTAATGCCAATATTATCTAGTAGAGGAATCTATACACATCCGATCGCATTTTCGCATTGAAAACGAAAGTAGATTCGCACTGCAGGAGTGTGAATTCGAGTTTATTTCCTTTATTTTAATTAGGAAATCTGTTCACTTGTGGAGGAGCTGATTTCGTTTAATGTTTCAAGTTTCTAGTATAACACTTCTTTTACTTTTTAACTTGCCCTTTTTTTTTGCAGATCCGAAATGGAGCAAAATACAAGTCGGTTTAATTAGATGAATATTTTGGGTAAGCCGAAAATGTGAAATGTTGAAATGTATTTATTGACTTGTTAAAATGTTTTTGATTAATTTCTTGTCACTATTTAATATTTAATAAAAGTGCATTTTATATTGTGTTTTTATTTAAAAATATCAATTTCAATTTTACTTGCATAAATGGGTACTTATGCTTTTTAATTCAAAATGGTAGTTTTCGAAATGCACATAAACTTGAATGTACTATAAAAATGCCAGAAAATGTTTAATTGAATATTAGTGGAGTCAAAATAAAATTTGAATGGAATTCTCTGGCTACAGCAATTTTATTGTTTTAATTTGTTGTAGGTTTAATAACAAGTGCTCTGAGCAATTTTTTGCTAAATCCGTCCATTGCTTCTTGTAGAATTTTAACAATTTATTTTTCAACATAGAAATCTTCTGCTATTTTTCCTATTATCTCAGGTCATAGTAATTGTATCGCAATAATGAAAATACCAAACTGTTTGCTATAAAATTATGAATAAGACTAGGCATATAAAGAAACTTCTTGATAATTTGTAAATTTGTAAAAAATAACCACCAAAAATTGCCTTTTTTAAACAGTTTAAGAAATATGATGTAATAATCCATCAATTTTAATGAAAGTAGGTGGAACCATGCCCTTTATTGAACTAAACCTCCGTGCCAAATTTTAGCGCAAAATATTCAAACGGCTAAAAATCAACAATAATTTCGAAATTTACATCACATTTTGTTTAAGTGCATCGACTCGTAGTAGGACAATTTTTCTTTTAAAGTGTAGGTTTTTACATGTACTTTACGGCAGTGTTTGGAAAGAAAAAAAAATTTTAACTTAAACCAATTTTTTGGAATTTAATAGGGAAGATGCATGAAATTTTAAAATGCTTGAAAAAGTGATTTGCTCTTAATTTCCATTACACAGAAAATAATTATAACAAAAGAAATTCAAAATAAAATTTATTTTCCGTAAAATTAATATTTAGATTATGCTGTAATTTGTAAACAAAACCACGTGACTGCAAACGGTTTCTTATTGGCGTGAAGTCAATGACGACATCCTTTAGTCGGATAATTTGTCCAAAGTAGACGCAGTGTCCTAACCTCTCGCTGACGTCTGTCTACGAACTAATTTTGGAGAATCTTCAATGTAAAATTACCATATTTGTAGTGATACTCTTAGTTTTACATTTAGGCACAATGCAATATTTGTAATTCATGAGTCAATAATGTTGTTCACTAGCTCATTAACTAAATAATAACACCACAAACAAGAACTTGGTAAACTGACTGTAAACAATAAACAGTAAACTGACATTTGACAAACCCATCGAAATTGCTTTAGATATAAGAAACTACAGAAGCATGTTTCTACGGAAAAAGAAACTTCCTTTCACTATTCCGTCCTTGTCTGGCAAGATCTGATTGGTTGAAGAAAACGTCCGATTGGCTTACACAGACCCAGAAAAAGGATGGAATATAGTGCACGCAAGTTTCTATCTCTGTGTCACTTTCTCTAGTCGAGTGCACCTTCCAGTTTGTTATTAATTTTGATGGACAAATCAAAACGGGAAACGTCACAGTGAATGGCGCCAAATAACTGCCGTTTTGAATTATCCAAATTCCTCACCGATGAAATTATTTATTTTCTCGCTGTATTAACATTAAAAAAATCGTAAATTTTACATTTTTATAACTTTTTTTTTGATGCTGTATCGATTTTCATTTAAAAAAAAAATCATGCAACTTCTCTATTGCAATTATGGATATTGCACGTATAAACAATTTCAAATAACTACGTGATTTTTTTGTGAAACCAAAAATGATAAGTGAATTTTGAAAGTATTAGAGCGGGAGCTAGGTGGCTTTTTCGGCAGCTCATCGTTTTATGAACTTTGAGATATTTTTATGGTTTAATGGATGACAACGATTCATAAAATCGACTTCTGGCGGGGCACCTAAGAGCGTCACGAACACTGTTTAAAAATCAGTGAAATCATGTCATAGTTACAAGGTAGTACATAGTATTTATAGTAGCAAAAACCTGAATTTGACTAGTTTTTTTTTACATTTTGAGAAATTTGTTCCATCTTTGAACTGCTGTATCTCGGTAAGTATTGGGTCAAAAAATTTTACCAATGAAAATCGAAGGAAATTTAATGCTCTACAACTTTTATTTGGACGACTTTTTCGAAAAACGCATGGTTTAGAAGATTATAAGCGATAAACCGAAAAAAGTCCGAACATTTCGAGGTTCTTTGCCCCCCCTCCAAGTTTCCACAGGCTCCTTGAGGTCGAAAACTTAGATTACACACCCCACACCATCTTCAAATAATATCCCAAAATTTCATTAACTTCGGAATTGCGACCAGGCAGAAAGTACCTGCCGGCTGGACTAACAAGGAAAGCCGACTTCTAGCATAATTTGAAAAAAATTGAAAATAAATAATAACTGATTGTTTAAACAATTGGAAATTATTTTAAAATCAATTGATGTCATTTAAAAATAGTAAACTGCCTGTCCGATCTCAGAAAACATGATTATAGACGAATTTTCGAAAAAAAAATTATTTAAACAAATGGAATTTGTAAAAATTGCATTGATTACGTCTGGTAATCACGTAGATTTTTATTAAGCATCTTTGATTATTATAACAGAATAACTTTACTAATTAGTTAGTTAGCGCAAGCCAATTATGTTTTCACCGTAATCTGTATAACACTCTAAACTTGCTTATTAAAAAAAATTCTTTTTATGTTGATAAATATTCCACTAGACCAATAGCAATAATTTTTTAAGAAAAAACGAGAATAAAGTGCTCAAAGGGTCAATTCCCTGAAAAATTTACATTTTTTGATTTAAGTGTAGTTTTCGGAGCACCGTGGAAGTGTGTTAGGGGCGACAAACCCATATGTATGTACATCAAATTCTTCGTTGTATAGTCCTCTCCAAGTCCTATAAGTTTAATGCAAGATTTTCCCTAATCCTGAACAATTGTTTAAAAAATCCCAAAAAGTGATTTTTCCCCATGCAATTTAAATGGAGACCTGAAGTTTCCCAAACTTCAGGTCACCATAGGCACCATTTAAAATCAAAATTTTGAAAAACCAAAAAATACGTACTTACTTTTTTTGGATTTGGAAACAAATTGGGGGATCGAAACCTTGTATTCTTGGACCACCCTACTGTACACCATTTAAAGTTTTTATTTTTTGTTATATAGTTTTAATTAGTTATTTTAGTTTATTATCTAGTTTAAATTATACCTACATCGTATCTTTTTTGGCTACACAGTTGTAACTGTCAGGCCTGTAGCCAGAAAGACATCGTAGAGTGCGTTTGGGACTGTGACAGTTTGATCACAACATCACAGTTTTTTCATTAGAAATTAAATAAGTTGATCTTAAAATAATAAGGACTGTACCATTACAATAATCGAATAGAATAAAAAAAAATCATCTCCCTGCGGTACTTTTCCCTCAGAGTGTATATAGTGTAGAGTACGCCCGAAAAAATATAAAGAAATTCAAAACTTTTAAGCCGTCCAAAATCGGACCCCACATGTAATGATCAATATTGTTGCTCCTGGTACATTTTGGACGTCTGTGGACGGAACATCCTGTATACAGATTATTCCTAGATGAATTTTAGTTGGTCATCAGTTTAATCCTGGAATATTTCTTTCTTGTTCTTGATTTATTCTGTAATTATTCTTAGAATAATTTTAGGAATATGCTGTAGATATAGAAAAGTATACTTTTTGATATTGTAGGAATATCCAAAAAGCTTATCAAAGTATATTCGAATCTTCATTGAGAATAATTCGGGTATATTATGGGAATCACTTTGTACCAGCTGGGAATTCTTCTTAGAATAATTTTAGGAATATGCTGTAGATATAGAAAAGTATACAAAGTATACTTTTTGATATTCTAGGAATATCGAAAAAACTTATCTGTGTATATTCGAATCTTCCATGAGAATAATTCAAGTATATTATAGGAATCACTGTGCTAGCTGGGTATAGCCCTTATAGCCCCCTCCCTCTACCATTTTAAATTATTATTTTATGCTCGATTTTACCAACTACGTCAAGTCAATCTCTAGAATTATCTAGCTAGTACAATCAAGACACAAATATCAACAAAACAAAAGTAATCCAGTCTCTGTCAGCATTACAGCTCAACAATCACCCTGAGTTTCAAATTATTTATGGTTCTGAAAATATTTGATACACCATAAGTAATAATTAGTACAAATGGCACAAGCAACCACAAATAAATTAAGGGAGAGACAGGGGATGACTTGTAAAAGTAGAAATTGCCCAAAGGAAAAAGTAAGACTTGTCAACTCTGAGAATAACAATTCCGTCTTCAAATATAAATTGGATGAAACTGACGATGAAAATAAATATGTACTAATAACTGGTCGTATATATCTAACAAAATCATCGATGAATGTCTCACAACCACCTCCACAGCAAGATGAACACGTAGAACGGGAACACATTTCGGAAAGTGTGATAATAAAAGAGGAAAAGGAAATTAAGTCACATAATTTAGAAGAACCCGAAAGAGAACTGAATGAATTTGAAATGTGGCGAAACTGTTGCAAGAAAGGGATATTTTCGTTAAAAAACCTTTTGTACGTATGTGAGAATGACCCTGATTCTATCATGGCTGCGTGTAGGAAGAACTGGACGAAAGATAAAAGAGCACCGACGCTGGAGTATTTAGAAGACATTCCCACAGAGGAGTCTCTGTCACAAATAAAATTGACCCACGGAGCAGTTCTTGGAGATCCCAAATATCATTTTCTAATGGTGGACGCTGGAACGAGTATGACGATTATAGCTGTCGAAGAGAAAACTAGTCCTCTGCCACCTCTGTTAGTAAGTTCTTAGTATTAAGGCAGCCAGCACGGGGGCCACGTGAATTCTTAGTTTCCAGTAAATAAGCACTTTAACTTTTGAATAAATATAACGAAAAAGTTGTCATGTGGAAATCTGATAATTAACAGTGCAGGGAAAAAAAACATTTTGAAGATAATTTCGCCATCTATAAGACTGATAAAGTATCAATAATTACAGTACATGCAGTAAGTACCTAGTGGTAAAAACTTTATGGGCCATTTTTTGTAGTAAACGGTATCTACTTCAGTTTTATATGGTTCTGACACTTGCTCTTACACTCAAGCCCAAGGGGTGGAAACTATCCCCAAATCGAAATATTTAATATTTGAAAAAGTATAACTAATTTACCTTTGAAACAATTTTCCCAATTCCGAAGTCAAAATTAAAAAATTAAAAATGGTTTGAAACATTTATTATGTATATTTAATTTTGGTCCGGGGATCGAATGGGAAAACATTTTTTGCCCAGGTCTCATAATTGATGAGCGGGGGGAAATAAAACCACGGAAATGGGGGACATTTTTAGTGAAACCACGCGAATGGGGGACGACACTCACATTGGGGGACGGCTCCATCAAATGGGAGACGAATGGTCACCTTATACTTCTATAGGATACTCTTCGCAGTTTTCTTGTAAATAATGTTAGTTTTTGGACATCCTAAATTTTGTGATACCATCTTTGTTGTGAAAAAAATTATATGAAAAAAAAATATCCAACCTGCGTAGGATTTGATCACGGGACCTTTGGATTACAACGCGAAACTTTAGCCGCTGCACCACCACATATTGCTACGAAAATTGATTGTCTGTGATATGTATATTTTTCGACAATCATACATATTTCAACTCGTATTTCTATGAAATATATATTAGTAAAATTCATAAACAAAAAAAAAATGTATTATGGAAATAATATTTCGCAAGATTTTAGTACAAGCGACAAAAATTAAGAGAATATTTTTTTTTAAATTAAATAATTAATAACTTTTTTATTTACTGATCGATTTTCTTCAAAAAAATAGGGTTCTTCCTCTAGCTAACATTAACTTACTTTCTAAATTTCAATACAATCGGACTTTTCTTTCTTAAGTTATCGTGCATACAAGAAACGTGACTGACTGACGGACGGACAGACGGACATTTTGAAAGTTGTTCAGAATTCGTTCACTAACACAATGATCTGAAAATTTTTTCTTCACGAGCGATATTTACGATTTTAGAAATGTGCCGATCAAATAAAATACTATTCGTTTTAGCGAAGAGTATAATAACTAACACTATCTTAGAAAGTACACGTTCCACAACTAAAAATTATGTTGTAATACATGTCATTCCAGCATACTGTATTAGAATCAGGGTGTATAGGTGGTCCGACGCACGGCACTTTCCTATTATAATAATGGCTTCATAAGTGCATGGTTTCTATTTACTTTAGTAGATGGCGCGAGCAATAAGGTCCTACAATTACCTGTGTATAAATAGGGTATGTGCATCATATAACTAACATAACCTCAAATTTTAAGGTTTTTTCGTTTATTCTCATTTTTAATCTTTGTACAGGGATTTTTAGCTTGGAGGCATACTGGCTCCAAGCAAATATTTAAAAATTCACGCAAATAATTTTTCAGTATTGTTGATTAATAAAAATAGACTGCTAATTATAGGTTAGATTCCTATCCTGCAAAAAGTGTCTTATTTTATTGTGACAAACTATTTAAAACTTCATAAACATTACGTTGAACTTGATTTTGGTTGAAAGTACAGGAACCAGCCAGAAATTTTAATAATAGCTACGTAATACTTGTAAATCTTAAGAAATATATATTTTTGAGGTTAGCTGTGGTGACACGTGCAATGCTGCATGTAGTGTTGCATATATTCTTTCAATGTTTTAATTTAGCTTCCTAATGTCAGATGTCACTGGACTCTTGTTTCACTAAACAAAAAACAAAAGCCTGGGAATCTATGCAACACTGTAGGCACGTATGCACAGAAGCTGTAAAATTATCTATCTATGCGTAAGTAATGAGAGAACTTATTGGTCCTGCCATCTATTACATTATGTACAAAGTAAGCACTTATGAAGCCACTGTGAGGGCTGTCGTTGCATCACCTATTTAATACACCCTGATTAGAATGTCATTCTACCACACTATGGTGGAATATTATTCCACCATTCGTACCTCGTTCGGGCTATTTCACTACATAAATAGGAATAGGTATGCGTGTAATTGCCCATTAGGCATGTACATTTACGTAGCGCGAGAGATATGACAACACAGCGCAGTAAACTCGTCCGTCAGCGGAGTATTCCAGCTCTGTTCATTTCAGCCAGCTGGCACACGCGATGTTGTAATTCTTACTCCCTATGCCTAGCCCGCCACTACACACGGTAGCAAGTATCTTGTTCGTTTGCTATGGCCACGCCTACAAATAAGGCATTTGTTTCTGGTTTCGCATTTGATGTTTTTAAGTTTTAAACGAACTTGAAGTGTTTAGTTTACATTTAAAAGTTTCTTGTGAATTTTCAAAGCGGGTAAGTTTAGGTAAATAATATATATTACTTAAAAAATTAACTAAACAACAATTTGTAGAGAAAAATGTCAACTATTGAAGAAATAAATATAGAATGTCGCCAATAACACAATAGGCCAGTTATTACCAAATAAATCGAAAAGTTTTTACGAAGCGTGTTATAATCAATTTATGGACTGGCGTCAAAAAAATAATGTTAATTCTCTTTCCGAAAATGTTTTACTGGCTTATTTTTCCAATTTAGCTGAGAAATTTAGATCAATCATTTTGTGGAAAAGCTACTCTATGTTGAGAACAACAATTAGCATCAAACATAATATTAATATTTCAAAATATTTAAAATTAAAATCGTTTTTAAAACGAAAGTCTGTTGGTTACCGGGCAAACAAATCCAAAGTTTTGTCTGCGCAAGAAGTAAATACCTTTATTAAAGAAGCTCCCAATGAGATACATTTAGGTACAAAGGTAATAAAGTTAGTTAACATTTTGTCTTCAAAAATAATTGTTTCGGTATTTTTTAGGTTGCTTTAATAGTTGGTGTAATGGGCGCCTGTAGAAAAAGTGAGCTGTATCAAATGAAAATTAATAATATTAAAGACCTAGGACATGTTATTTTGGTCAATGTACCAGATTCTAAAACAAGCGTTTCCAGGAATTTTACAATTACTGGAGAGTACTTCCAAATTTTTAAAAAATATGTTGCACTTCGACCCCCCAAATATTGATCGTAGTAATCTCTTTTTAAATTACCAAAAAGGAAAGTGTACCAAACAAGTAGTTGGCTTAAATAAATTTAGTGCCATAGCTAAAAATCTTGCTATTTATTTAAATTTAAAAGACCCTGAAAAATACGCAAGGCATTGTCTTCGCGGTACCTCAGCAACTATGCTTGTCGACAGTGGCGGCGATATAACAGAGCTGAAGACACGGGGGATGGAAATCCACAGAGGTAGCAGAAGGCTATATTGAAAATACGTTACAAAACAAATTGAAAGTTGCAAAAAAAATCATGCATTATGTTGAATCAAGCATAGAATTGTCGGTTTCACAACCACAACAAAATATTTCATTGGAAATGCCAACCACTACACTACACACTACACACAACACTACACTACACTACACTACACTACACCTCCTTTTGGTATATTATCAAACAGTAATAATAAACCTTTGGACCATCTTGATACAAAAACAATGCCCAATATTTCTTTTGAGAACTGTTCAAATATAACAGTTAATTTATTTACAAATGAAAAAAAAATTAAATACATGTATATAGTGCAAAAGACTTTATTTTGTTATAAATTAATAGTAGGTTTGTTAAATTGTAAATTTTATAAATAAAATTGTTCTGTAAATAATCAACTTTTTTTGTATAACTTCTAAAATCTTATTAGAGAAAGTATATTCTAAAACACGTTTGGAATCGCCTATTCCACCAAGGACTGTGTGTAGTTAACAGTCCTTGTACTCCACAACTTGTTGTAGAATATACTATTCGCATTCGCCATTTTTTTCGCTAGAGACATTTGCAGAAGAAATAAAAGTTTTACGTTACTTCGATCATCTTTTCTAAAGCAAGTGCTGTAAATGGACAAAAAATTGAGAACCTACGTCATACCATTTATTAACGAAAAACGGTACTTACTATACGTTAATTACTATAGCTATTTACAGTGATAAAATGAAGTTTTTATAAAAGTACAACTGCTTTCAAATTTAAATTGCCTCAAAACTTGTTCTCGTGCCATATAACGTCTATGCATTTTGAAACAGTAAAGTAAAAGTAAATTCCACATGAAAACATTTTTCGGTCTGTATTTTTAGAAGTTGCTACTTTATCTTTCTTATTTTCACTACCTACCTATTAGTACTTCCCCTGACAAGGTTCTCATTAACTCATGGAGTGTAGAGAGTTTTTGACTTCAGGGGCTCAATTTTCGAATCTCTATTAACAAAAGTCGCATTCGACTTTGGGAAAATATCTATCGAAATTTGCAAGACTAAAAAATTTTTACTCAATCGTTGAACATTCTGCTGAAAATTGTAGAATGTGACATCCCAAGCAGCATTCAAAGTGATGGGAACTGGCATCTGAGGCATCGGAACTTTAATATAGTAGGAATGACATAACTGTTACTAATTTTGCGACTTCACTTTGTGGTATGCATTTGTAGTGACAATTATGTAGATTCTACTGAATTTAGGCATTGTATAGTTATAACACTTTCAAGTAACTGCTGGAGAATCTGCAACGTCGCGGATACTACTCTGCATTACTATGAAGCATCCTCAACTGCTAAGTGAAAATTGGTAGTAATGCCAACTGCACAGCTTTACCAAAGGACCACTTCAAAGTTGTCTAACGTATTAGTGACGTCTCGAGTAAAAATTAGGTTATTTCTACGAAGATAGGGGCTTTGAAGTTATTTTTACTACTCCCCACTAATTGAAAATGACTTAAAAGTTACATATACCTTGAAAATCTACTATGAAGTAATATTAACTTTTAAGACAATTTATATAATTATTGGCATTGAATAAAATGGCGCCATCTGAAATGCTCAGTAAAAGCGAAATGAAGTTTATCGGCACTCATCCATGTTTTATAAAAAATTGAAGAAATAATTAAAGAGTAGTAGAAATAGTGATTCTTCAGAATATGATGCAAACATGAAAGATTATTTCGCCACAGCAAAACCATCATCTTTGGCAACAAGTGCAAAAGTGTTCCCATCAACACAAGGAGAAAAGTAATCGAAAACTATAACAGTCTGCAGTGATATTAGTGATACTGTGTACTGCACGAAAGTTACAACTTGTCTTTAAAACACAGATTGATCCATAGTTCAGTTAGTGATCCACTGAGCATATTAAATGAATTTGCCGATTAAAAACTCCAAATTTAATAAATATATTGTGTCGATGGGGAACGGACAATTTCGGTATACACGGCATAAGACATTGTTTGTGTACAATAAATTGAGAAAAGTTATCAGTGAGGGCAAAAATAACAGTTTACAACACCATTATCCAACCTTATTTCCATTACTGTGCCAGTCTATTATATTTCTTCGATTTAAATAAAATAACTTCCCTTCAAAAAACTACAGAATAGAGGAATGAGAGTGATTTTGAAATGCAGCCGATATACTTCAATCCAACATATGCTTTCTTCTCTTCAGTGACTGTCTGTAAAAGATAGATCGCTTTCCATGGCTATATGGTATTTATTTTCAAAATTTTAAATAACTTAATACCCAAGTATTTAAATAAATTTATATTTTATGCAAACCAAATATATCAACACCACACGAGAAATAACAACAAATTTTATATACCAAGGCAAAATCTAGGTTAGGTTAGGTTAGGTTAGGTTGATATGTGAGTGGGCTAGTAACAGACCCTCCACCGCGACCATCTGGTCTATTGTGGCTCACTCCTAATTATATTTCACCCAATAGGTTCAGCTTTTTGATAAAGTCGACTACCTTATTGGGTGAGAGGTTGTCCAGATCCTCTGGCAGCAGTTGCCCTTTGCCAAAAAGTGAGAATCTGGTTCTTTCTGCAGCAGGACAGGTACATAAAATGTGCGCTGCCGTTTCATCCTCCTCCAGACACAGTCGGCATTCAGCGTTGTCCGCTATTCCGAGTCTGTGTAGGTGGTGGTTAAGTCTGCAGTGCCCAGTGTATAGGCCAACTAGAGTTCTTAGGTGTAACCTATTTAACTCTAATAGTTTTTTAGTTCTTGATTTCAAAGGGTATGTGATGAACTCCTTTGAATGAACTAATCCTGGTAGTTCTTGCCAGTACTGGAGGATTTTCCCCTCAGTCCAGGCCAAGATGGTGGTTTTCGCAGTGCTTGCCGATATGCCAAGCACTGGCTCCGGTCCGATAAATTTTGATACCGCACCTTCCCTGGCTAAGGAGTCGGCTACTTCGTTGCCCTCCAAGCCAGAATGGCCCGGTATCCAGACCAGAGTTAATTTGTTGTATCTGCCCAATCAGGCTAGAGCCTTTTGGCAATTCCAGACCAATTTAGAATTGCAGCGATGTGAGCCAAGAGCTTTAAGAGCTGCTTGGCTGTCTGAAAAGATTTTTATTGATCTGTGTCTAGGATGCATCTGCTCGAGCCTCCTTGTACACAGTTCAATGGCATGAACTTCTGCCTGAAAGACAGTCGCATAGTTACCCAGGCTAGAAGTGATTCTTACCTTTGGGTTGCGACTGTATGCTCCAGCTCCAACTCCCTCAGGGGTTTTGGAGCCGTCTGTAAACCAACAGATGTCTGCTCTTTGTAGGTCAGTTTTATTCCGATCCCATTCGTCTCTTCCAGGAAAAAGGACGGTAAAAGGCAGTTCATAGTTGGTCGCGGTAGGCATCACATCTGAAAGCATTCCCAGGATGCCATGACACTCCATGTCATCTGACAGCCTGTTGCGTTCCAAGATGCTAGCCTGCGGCATATTATTTGCCGCTTGTTGAAGTCTGTATGTTGCCCACCTGGCCTTTCTCTCCAAGTAGATGTGGAGAGGAGGTAGATCCAGGAGGATTTCCAGAGCTGCTGACGGTGTGGTACTTATCGCACCAGTTACTGCCAGACATGCTTGTCTCTGTAGACCAGAGAGTTTGGCTTTGGTAGCCCTTTCGACCACCAAACTATGGAGGCATACGCTACCATTGGTCTTATGACCGTAACGTATAGCCAGTATATTTGTTGGGGACCTATACCCCAGGTTTTTCCACAAATTCTGCGACATGTCCACAAGGAGAGTCGCGCCTTGTGGATTACCTTTTCCAGATGGGAGTTCCAGTTGAGTGATTTATCTAGTCCCAAACAGCATGAAATGTTTTACCAATGTGCAAATTATGTTGCCAATGTACAAATAACGTTTTGTGTACTCAGCGATATTGTTGAAACATTTATAAAATATCCGAAAATAATATATTTTTTGTCTATGAATTAAATGTAAATAATATATTTTCAAAATATTTTACAAACATTGTTATAATGTTTTCTCTACGTCGTTGGAAAATATTTTACAAATATTTGTATAATATTCTAAAATAATATATTTTTTATATATCATTTAGATGTTAATAAAACCTTTCCGAAATATTTTGCAAATATTTTTACTGTATTATTTTCTATTATAAGAAATATGTATGCAATACCATTGTAACATTTTCGGCAATAAAAATATCGAATATTTACTAGATCTGAAGAAAATTGAAATTTACTTTGAAATATAACTTTTATTAAAAATTTAAAAAAAAAATCATCTTGAAAATTAAAGAAAGCTATTATTATATAGGGATTTAGATATTTTAGCAATTTAAAATTGTAGTATGACTAATATTATATCGATTAATTGATTGCCGCCCTTTTTTAAATTAAATGTCGGTATTGTCGGTAGTTTCCGTTACGTAAACCAACATTTTCATTAGTGATTGTGTTGTGTACTAGTGTAGTGGCGTGATCTTCTCGCGCCCTTGTGTTTTATTTGGGTAGCGATATGTACATGCTTTTTCGATCGCGTTAATATAATTTCTTAAAAGGTAAGTAAAATTGTAGTCTAAAATTATGGTATATAATAATGTAGTAAAACTAGCAATCAGTCTGTTGTTTTGTTTGAGTCGATAGTTGATAGTTGCATTTCAGTAAAGACTCTGTTATGTGATTGTACTTGTCTGCGTTACACGATTTTAGACCAATTAATTCTTTAAAAAGTAGTAAAATAACAGTCTAAAGTTATTATAGTTTAGTATATTCTATTAGTATATTCTATTTTTAACTATCGTGGTTATGTTATAGATATTTAAGCAAATATCCAAGCATAATCTCCTATTAACATTTAATTATTAGGTATCTATTTTATATTTTATTTTAAAACGTCGAAAGTGAAATCAAAATCTCGAAATTTCAATCAAAAGTTGTTGAATGAACCTGGAGCCCCATTAGCCTTAATAGTAATGAATTTTCTTATGTATTGTTGCTTACATTCTTTAGACTACAATTAATTAATCTAATTAATCCAATGAAACTTCTTTTAGCGAAGTAAGAATCGATGAGCAAGATGTACCTAGATGGAGATACCTCCGAACAGGACGACAACATTATGCAGTTCCTGAATATTTATCGTGAAATTTTGAACAGAATATAAAAACCCATAACTCTGTTGCTATAGGTATATATAGTTTTGTTTTCTTTTATAAAATTGATTATATGGAACTGTCTGTACTAAATATATCTTTGTATACTTTTATTCGCTTAAATTCAACATGAAATCATGATTTTTAATTTATATTTTTTCAACTTTCTATATTAAAAATATTTTTGAATTTATTTGTTTAAATTCAGTGAAATAATAATTTGTTACTTATATTGTTTAAACTTTTTTAGTAATATATTTTTTTATTTATACCTATCTTTTGGTTTGATTGAACTTTCTGTATTAAAAATATTTTTATATAATTCTTATTTGTTTGAATTCAACAAACGAATTATATAACAACCATTTCTTTACAGTGTTTAAACTAGATGTTAGCAATGTATTTTTGTAGTTTGATCGCTTTGCTATGCGTAGTTCAGTCTAAAATCAATTTCTAATTTTTCAAAAGTGCCCGATGCATCAATACTGTTCCAGTTTGAATAAAACAAAGATATTAATATTCATAAGTATGAATATTAATATTTTTGTTTTATTCAGATTAGAGGATAATCTGTCAAATGTGCAAGTAAATAGGTAAGTAGGAAAAAAATGACCAAAATACCACCTTTGACTAATCCTGAGCCATTTATGTACTTTTATTTTATGGGCCAGAAACCTCTCAAAATATGTTAGCTTTAACAGAAAATTACACAGTTAAAACACGACCTCCTGACAACCGAATTTTCTGTTAATGTAACATTGAGTGGATTCTGTGAAACATAAAATTTTAGATATTTATGTTTTCTTCATCTACATAATGTATTTTTGTAATATTTTCTGCATATTTAGTTAATATAATCCACCTTTATTTGAATATCTACACAATATGCAAAAAATATATCAATGTTAAAAAATATATTATACAAATATTGCAATATTTTAGAAAAATGTTCATAACATGTCATAAAAACATTTCATTGTTGTGTGGGGTATATTGCATATATGTTTTAAAAGGTGGCAGAAATATTATTTAATATTTGTTGAAATATTGTACAAACATTTTTCAAACATGGAAGAGTGGGACATTTGATTGTCTATACAATATGCAAAAAATATTATCAATGTTAAAAAATATATTATATAAATATTGCAATGTTTTAGAAATCTGTTTATAATATGTTGTAAAAATATGTCATTGCTGTGTGGGGTGTAACTCCTAGATATTTCACTTCCCCCGCAAATGGAATAGTTTCACCTGCTAAAGAGGGCGGCACTAAATTGTTCAGCCTCCTTTTTCTGGTGAAGGGTACTATTACAGTTTTGTGGGGGTTCACAGTCATCTGCTCCCTCTCACACCAAATATGGACTGTATTTAGCACCTCTTGAAGGGTATTAGAGAGTACCTCTTCAGATTTTCCTCTAACCATAATGACTAGATCGTCCGCATATGCTTGAATCTCGGCTTCCCACAGAGAGAGACTGGCCAGCAGATCATCCACAAGCAGTGACCATAAAAGGGGGGAAAGTACCCCGCCTTGTGGACACCCTCTTGCGGCCCTGAATCTGACCGTTTCTCCCTGTAGAGAAGTCGTTATGATTCTGTTTTCAAGCATAGCTTGAATCCAGCCAGTTATAGTTAGCTCAACCCCTCTAGCAGCCGCAGCTGTATATAGGGAGTTGGGCAATGCATTGTTGAATGCTCCTTCGATGTCAAGGAATGCTGCCACCGCAATCTCTTTTTCCTCAAGAGATTGTGTGATTTTCCCGACCAGGTTATTTAGGCAAAATCTAAGTCAAACTAGGAAAATTATGTTATATAAAGGCCTCGATCAATATAACAAGTTGCCAGAGGATGAAAGAAATCTATCTCTGTAACTATATTCAAACGTAAAATTGTAAGCTACATAAAGTCGATTGATTAACTTCACTTGTTTTATATAGGTATTTTTTCCTCGTTATTTTTTAATTTATTTGTATATGTATTAGTCTAAGTGTGTAAGTGCGTGTATTTATTTATTTATGTATAAATTATGATTCTTTGTAATTACATTAGAAAAGTGAATTTGTGTATTAGGATTTTCCTATTCAAATAAATACTTACTATTTTTTGAATGAAATTAAATGTAAACTGATCACTAAAATATGAAAACTCATGTATTTTTTCCATTATACATCGTACATTGTACATCGTTTTCAATTAAAAAACAAATATTTTATTTGCACAAATTTATTAACAATTTAATTAATATCAGATAATAAAAAGTACTTGGTAAAAATATAATAATTGTTATTTTTAATCCACATTCCTGTCCTTGTCCACATCACAGACAGTGACCAGGCTATGTGCACTCCCACTAATTTTCAAAACTGCGGTTAGTCTTCCATTACCTCGCTGTGTACCTTCGAGCATATAGGGAAAAATAGATCAATTTTACAACAATGCGTATATTTGTTCTCAACACATATGGTAAGGGACGCGAGAGGCGTAGTAAACACCCACAAAACACAATAGAACACGAAAAGTAAACAATACGCAAATTATACTAAAAGCCATATTAGAGAGCATCCTCTACCGAACACATTATTTAGTACCAGTCAAGAGAATCGGGGATTAATAATTTCTTGTTTACAGTTGTGGGCCGAACAAACAAACAGCCATTTAGCAATCTCTATTTTCCTCTATGTCTGTTGTAAATTAAAAATATTGAAATTACTGGTTGCCTAACCTCACAACAAAAATACTTTCTTTTTATGCTGTCGAAAAATTATCTGTCAAAAATCATTATTATTTGTCAGTCCCTTGTAAAAAAGCTTGTGTTTTTTAATTAAAGTAAACGTTCAGGATTGTGTTTTTTACTGTTTTTTTCATATTTGTTTTGAATTCCAACATTTGGCGACCGTCACAGGACAGCAAACAATATGGATAAATTGAAAAAGAGTAGAGCCACAGTTAGAACGTCGTTTACAAAGATTTCGAATTCACTTAGAGGTTTGTTAGGAACAGAGCAACCAGATGTTGACGAAATTCAGGCAGGTTTTGATTTACTTCAGGGAAAAAATGACCTTTTAAATAAGTTGGACACGGAAATCTACGATTTACTTCTCGAAGATGAAAATAGTGATGAAACAGTTCTTCAGGCAGAAATGGATGCAAGAGATGATTATTCTAGAAATTTTCATAGGATGAAAATAAAAGTAGATAAGCTTCTTATGAACCAATCTGATCATTATTCTGTTACGTCATCAAATTCAGAACAAGGAGTGAAAAGTAAGAAAAGGTTCAAGTTGCCCACCATAGAATTAAAAAAGTTCGGAGATGATGTGAAAGAATGGTTGCCATTTTGGTCACAGTTTCAGAAAATTCACAACGATAACGATATTGTTGATGATGACAAATTCCAGTACCTTATTCAGGCTACCGTTCCCGGTTCGAGAGCTCGGGTATTAGTGGAAAGTTTTCCACCCACAAGTGAAAATTATTCCAAGGCCATTGATAGCTTGAAGGCTCGGTTTGGAAGAGATGATCTGCTGGTAGAGGTTTATGTAAGAGGGCTGTTGAAGTTAATATTACAAAACATGAATCACAAGATTAGTTTGTCTTTGCTATACGATAAATTAGAAGCTCAGTTGCGTGCCTTGGAATCACTAAATGTGACTTCAGAGAAATATGCAGCGATGTTGTATCCGCTTGTTGAGTCGTGCCTACCTGAAGAAGTTCTCAGAGTGTGGCAACGAAGTTCTGTGTGCGATAGGGGTACCAATCTTCAGGGTCAGCTGAAAAATTTAATGCTGTTTTTGTGTAAAGAAGTTGAAAATGAACAGCGAATTTCTTTAGCTGTAGCTGGTTTTGGCATGAAAAATGAAACAAAGCCTTCTTTGAAGAAAAGTGTGTTTCAAGACAATAACGTACCTACAGCTGCAGGTCTTGTAAACTTTAATGACAGTTCACTGTGTGTCTTTTGTGAAGATTCTCATAGAGCTAATGAATGTCCAAGGGCGAACAAGTTATCATTAAAATTAAAGCAAAAGATGTTGGCAAAACGAAGACTTTGTTTTGTTTGTTTTAATCCAGGACATGCCTACAAACAATGTAAGAGTAATGTGAAATGTTTGATTTGTGATGGAAAACATTTTCTTGTTA
Organism: Rutpela maculata; assembly: GCA_936432065.2. Taxonomy (NCBI): domain Eukaryota; kingdom Metazoa; phylum Arthropoda; class Insecta; order Coleoptera; family Cerambycidae; genus Rutpela; species Rutpela maculata. The sequence goes on from OW386285.2 coordinate 347,913,206, forward strand.
TGTGTCCAAAATTAGGAAGCCAGCAGAGTAATGACAAAGGTAATGAACAGCCCGGTTCTTCTACAGTCAGCAAAGAAAAGGAGCAGGTCTCGATTGAAAAGGCATTGTCTAATAATACACATGCTGAAGTGATGTTACAAACATTAAAAGTGTGGATACGTGGAGACAAAACGGGTCGTTATACACGTGTTCTGTTTGACACAGGCTCTCAGCGATCGTATGTGACAAAGAGACTAGCAGAACAAATGGCTTATTTGTCTCTGGGAGAAGAAAGAGTGATACATGCACTGTTTGGTGGAAGTCAGTCAGAACCAGTTAGTCATAATCGGTATCGTGTGAGACTAAAAAACATTTCCAGCGATTTTTCGTGTAATTTTGAGGCTCTAGACCAACCCGTTATTTGTGGAACTGTTTCACCTGTTTGTAATGGGCCGTGGGTGAATGAACTGGCAGCAAGGGGCATTCAGCTTAGTGATGATCAAGATGAACCTATTGAAGTGTTGATCGGGGCAGACATAGCAGGGAAATTATTGACTGGGCACCGGTATGTCTTAAATTGTGGTATGGTTGCGTTAGAGACTTCATTAGGTTGGACATTGATAGGCAAAAGTTCTGTAGGATTGCCGTCTAGCTCTACCAGCATGGTAGTAACTACATTGTTTTGTAAAGAAGCTCAAATAAGTGATTTGTGGACATTAGATGTACTAGGCATACAAGATCCCGTGGAAAAGAAAAATAGAGAGCAATTAGAAATGGCTGCACAGGAGCATTTTAACCAGACAGTTAAAATCAATAAAGATGGGAGATATGAGGTACAAATGCCGTGGTTAGAAGGTCATGCAGAGTTACCTACTAATTACAAGTTGGCTCGGAAAAGATTAGATCTCACTGTAAAAAAATTGAAGAAAGATGGTTACTATGAAATATATGATAAAGTGTTGCAAGAGTGGAAGAATGAAAATATCATAGAGGAAGTTCAAACTAGTGATGAAAATGATGGCCATTATTTGCCTCATAGAGCTGTAATAAAAGAAAGTAGTTCAACGCCTGTGAGACCAGTCTTCGATGCCTCTGCCAAGGAAAGTAGGTCACCCTCACTTAATTGTTGTTTGGAGAAAGGTGCTAACTTAATAGAGCTTATTTCCTCGATCCTGTTACGTTTTAGACTATATAGCATAGGAGTCAGTGCAGACATAAGAAAGGCATTTCTACAAGTTAACCTCCAAGAAAATGATAGAAATTTTTTGAAATTTTTATGGATTAACGAAGCAGGGGAATTGAAGGTTTTTCGTCACACCCGAGTAGTTTTTGGGGTATCTTGTAGTCCGTTTCTGTTGGGAGCTGTGATTGCACACCATTTGACAGTGACACTGCAAAAGGTAAAGTCTGGTGAAAGCAGCGTTTCAAAAGCAACAGTGCTGAAGCTGATGAAAAGTTTTTACGTAGACAACTGTCTGACGAGTGTTTCCAATTTAACTGAATTAAATACTTTTATCAATGAGTCTACCGACATATTTTGCAGGGCAAAGTTTGATTTGAGATGTTGGGAATACACAGACCCTAATTTGCCAGAAGAAACTAGACAATCCCCTATTCTAGGGTTAAGTTGGTGCAGAAAAACAGATTCATTAAACCTTAGTCCAAATTGTTTTAAAGACTTATACCCGGATGTGATAACTAAACGTACAATTTTGGCGGTTGCACATCGAATTTTTGATCCAATTGGTTTCACTTGCCCTACGGTGTTATATTTAAAGATATTGCTGCAAGAAACATGGGTTTTGAAAATTGGCTGGGATGTTGAAGTCGATGAAAACATTAAGAAGAGATTTTTAAACTGGTTTGAAGATCTTCACTATTTGACTGAAATAAAAATTCCCAGATGGCTGTTTTGTAACTCGAGCGAAGGAAGGGGTTTGAGTATTCATACATTTTGTGATGCCAGCAAAGTTGCATATGCTGCAATAGTCTTTCTAAGAGTTGAAAATGATAATGAAATAAATGTCCAATTAGTGCAAGCAAAATCTAGAGTGGCCCCAAATAAATCTATGACTATTCCACGATTGGAGCTTCTAGCTGCCTTAATCGGTGCCAGGTTAGCAAAAACTGTAACAGATTGTTTAGAAAGAGAGGTCGAATTATATTTTTGGAGTGATTCGTCTACAGTGATTTCCTGGATACAAAGAACGGAGCAATGGGCAGTATTTGTGAGAAACAGGGTAGATGAAATACGGCACTTAACACCGTGTACTTCCTGGAGACATATCCCGGGGCATTTGAATCCAGCTGACTTGCCAAGTAGAGGCTGCTCTCCAAAGAAGCTTTTGGAATCAAAGTTTTGGGAAGGCCCTGAGTGGCTCAGTAAACCAAATGTGGATTGGCCAGTCTCTATTTTTTCCTATGATGAGGAGGAGATTAATCAAGAAAAGTTAAAAGGTGTAAATTCTTTATTTGCAAAAAATGAAAGTGCAGATGACTGGTATTATAAATATTTTGGCAAATTTCATCAAATCTGCAGAATGGTAGGATGGATAAGAAGATTTGTTTTTAATTGTAAACAAAAGGGGGACCAGCGTATATGCACAGAAAACCTAACTTTCCAAGAAATTCAAGGTGCTACCGAATGTGTAATTAAATTCATTCAGAAAGAATCGTTTAGTGGGGTTAAAGATAAGTCGATCATATCGCTTAGGCCTGTTGAAGACGAACGAGGACTTTTGAGAGTAAAAACCCGGTTGACGGAAAGAAAAGACTCTCATGAATTTAAATATCCAATTCTTTTACCGGGAAATCACCCTGTTGTGAAAAGGATGATTTATGATAGACATGTGGAGTTCTGTCATGCAGGTATTCAAGCATTGTTAAGTCTTTTACGTCAAGAGTATTGGATAACAAAGGCAAGAAAATCAGTGAGAGCTACTGTGAAATCATGTGCTATATGTCGCAGATATGATGAAAAGCCGCTAGAGGCTGCACCAGTTTCCTTGCCTGAGAATCGAGTTCAAGATGCTGCTGTGTTTGAAGTTACCGGTGTTGACATGGCGGGCCCCGTTTTCCTGCGGGATGGAACCAAAGCCTGGATCTGTCTTTTCACATGTGGTATTTATCGAGCTGTCCATTTGGAGCTTGTGACGTCAATGGGTAGTTATGATTTTCTACAAGCACTTCGACGTTTCATTTCTAGAAGAGGTAGACCTTCAGTGATCTATAGTGATAATGGGACAAATTTTACGGGAACCGAAAATGCTTTTGAAAAGTTAAATTGGGATAAAATTCTCAGCAAGTGTGGTTCCTGGCGAATCGAGTGGAAATTTAACCCTCCCTCTGCACCGTGGTGGGGTGGTTGGTGGGAGAGGCTTGTAGGACTCATGAAACAGCTGCTTCGCAAAACATTGGGACAAGCAGCGTTAACCTATGAAGAGCTGCAGACAGTATTGTGTGACTGCGAGATGGTAATTAACTCCCGACCACTAACATATATATCTGAAGACATAGATGACCTGGTACCGTTGACACCAGCTTATTTCTTACAAGATATAAAAAGTGGACATGTACTGGATTGTGATATGGTTGATTCCCAAGCACTGGTTGGCAAAGTACGTTACAGACAAAAAGTTAGTGAATGTTTGAGGAAGCGCTTTCGAGACGAATATTTGGGTCAATTACTACAAGCAACAAAGAAGCGCTGTAAAACTGAATCTCTCAAGAAGGGAGATGTGGTGTTGATAGCCACTGACAATGCCAAAAGACTTGAGTGGCCTCTTGCTATAGTTCAAGAGTTGTTACCTGGAAAAGATGGAAAAGTAAGACTTGTTCGACTCAAGACCTCTACAGGAACTTTGTTTAGACCTGTACAGAGAATATGTTTGATAGAGACGACACCCTGGGAAAATGAGAATCTTTTTGGAGAATCTAATGTACCTAGTGCAAGTAAGATTAAGACGAGAAAAGTTACCACTGAAGTAGAGGCGAAAGACGCTCAAGAAGAGCCATTACAAAATACACAATTGACCCGTAGGGGCAGAGAGGTGAAAATTCCATCAAGGTATTTGTGAGTCACTATTTGAATCAAGCACAGTGACTCTGGGGGGAGTATGTTGTAAATTAAAAATATTGAAATTACTGGTTGCCTAACCTCACAACAAAAATACTTTCTTTTTATGCTGTCGAAAAATTATCTGTCAAAAATCATTATTATTTGTCAGTCCCTTGTAAAAAAGCTTGTGTTTTTTAATTAAAGTAAACGTTCAGGATTGTGTTTTTTACTGTTTTTTTCATATTTGTTTTGAATTCCAACAATATCCTCGAGGGTCACTACTTTCGTACTTTCAGCTTTCATTTGTCACGCCATTATTGTTTACAGATGTGTGCTAATCCGTTTGCTTATTTGTAAATAATATGAGTTTCCAATAAAACGACACTGTTCTGTTAAATATTAAAAACTGTGATGTTGTGTTGTTCTAACACGACTACGTGGAAATGCATATTGATTTGTAAAGAACGTGGCTCCCAAGAAATTGACTAAAAACGACTATGGTATTATTGAATTTTAAAGACTGATGGGTTCTACGTGTTGTGTTTTGTGTTGCTATTTCAAAAAATTCTAAGAATGTGAAAATACATATTATTGATTTGTAAAGAACGTGGCTCCCAAGAAATTGACTAAAAACGACTGTGGTATTATTGAATTTTAAAGACTGATGGGTTCTACGTGTTGTGTTTTTACTTCTAAAAATGATAAATAAGGACGAGAAAATGTATATCATTTAATTGTATTACAGGTATTTTGATACATTAGTTACTTTAACACTTTACTTATTTCAACGCAGCTTCAACATCTTAATAATTTTGTAATAATTTTACTTACGTTAGTTACTTTTTAAATGTATTTTTAAATGTTATTGCATTTATTGTAATGATTTTCCGTTAAGTTAATAAATGATCAATTTCTAGTTTCGAAATGACTTATTTAATTTTAAGCCCACCATTAGATTAGACAATAAAAGTTCTTTGACAAAGATCTTTTATAAAAGATATTTTATGAGTAATTTGATAAATATTTTCTCATAAAATATTTTTTATAAAAGATCTTTGTCAAAGAATTTTTATAGTCTAAAGGTGGCCTAAGGAATTTGTTTAAAAATCGTTTAAAATTCCCGCCTGTACCAACCCCGCCTATATAAAAAAGGCGGGAATACAGCGCCACCCGCGACGTAATGTTTGCTGTTCAAAAAAATACTGGGAGTTTCCTATCTATATATAATATATAAGTCTTTAATTTATGACAGTGACACTATAACCACAGAAGACCTATACCAGAAGCGTCATTGTCGGAGGCACGTTCGATGTTTGAGTGCGTTTGCACGCATCCAGTAATTTAGTCGAGTAGAGAGATGGTCCAGTAATTTAGTAATAGCTTTCCACTAAATTACTTGACTAAAACACGCTGTCCGCATTGGTCGAGTACTAAATTACTAAGCGACTCGACTAAATTACTGAGTGCGTGTAAACGCACCCTTTCATTGGTAAATTGGGGTGACCTTCGGCCATCTTGTCGGTGGTATTGTCAACCTATAAATCCGCACCTTTCTAAATTCACCGCTGGACGCATTGGTAGATAAAATTCGAAGCTGATTTTGGCTTTGGTTTTCAAAATAGCCAATCATATAATGTTATTGCTTACCGGTACGCTCCACCGGTGAATTTAGAAACCTGCGGATTTATAGGTTGACAATAATACTACCGACATATGACATATGCGCATAAAATTCAATATTGGCGGGAAGCCCAGAGAGTCGTTTCTGGTATAGATCTTCTGTGCTTTAACAGTTATCAGTGAACTCTATACCAACTGGAACGGGCGTTTAATGTTAGAAAAGTGAAGCCGTGCTTCGTTGGTATTCCTGTCTCTGTCTAAGACAATAATGCTTATGGTGAATTCAAGGTGAATCAGATAAATCAGGTGATAGACACGCGTATAGAGACTATTTTTGAAAACACGAAACAGCATTTAAATCAACAAGCACAATGAGAAGTGAATACTGAAATATCTCTATCTCTCTCGGCTTCAACGCCTAACTATGCACACTATCCGAACGGTGCCCGTTCCAGTTGGTATAGAGTTCACTGACAGTTATTACCGTGTTGCCAATTAAAAAAAAAAATTACCTATCATATCTGCCAATTGTACCAACATGAAAATAAGTTGATAGCAATAGTTACCAAGATCTTATACCGTCATTGGTCCCATTTGCTACATCTAGGTAAATATAACTACACAGTGAAATTGTTGTAGTTCCCGTTACCACTTTTAAAGTAGCAACAACTATAACGTTGGTGTCATCTGCTACTTTATGGGAAATGTAACTTGTAGGGAAATAATTTTGGTTTTTGGAACCTCTAAGTTAATGCAATTAAAATCGCCATTTTTCTGTTGTTGAATGAAGACGCCATATTGTCACAGATAAAAATATAATTCAATAAAAAATTACTTTTTACTATGGTCATTTACAAATATGTTTTCTAAATAGATTATTACTTTATAATATATAAAATTAAAAAAAAAACGTTTTCCATAAAAAATTTTGCAGTTCTGCTTGTACACATAATTTTTGCAAAAAATTTTTTTTCCGAAAAAATCATTTTCTCGAGGGGGCGTCTTTTTTATCGAAGCATCATGATAACATTTTACAGAAAACAAGTGGTGGTTTTAATATCCACACCCAGGGTTGGACCTTGGACATGTATCATGTGCTCAAACTCAGTAAGTCTTTAATTTGCTATTCGAATAACAGAGATTTACGAAAAATCTTTTGTGAGACACATTTTGCGGTCTTAAAGACATATTTCCTAATCGAATCAAGTGGGTTCACCGAAAATCCTTCATTTAAAACTGTGAAACTTCTTGATTTATTCGTCTTGGTACCTGGTATGGATATATATAGATATTATTCTTTATCTCATATCTTCGACGCTTAAGAAGGTCAGTTCACCGCAACGGCAGGCACCGCAAACTCCCAATATCAATGTAACCTAAAAAACCCAAACATTTAAATAGGTATATAAAAGCAAGATCATAAAAAACACCTACCTCTGACATAAGATACTCACCGTCAGGGGCATCCATCAAATATTGTTCGATATGTGCTCTTTCCAAATAATATCAGATAATAAAAAGTACTTAAAAAGTATAATAATTGTTATTTTTAATTATCCACATATTCCATCGCACACAGTGACAGTGACACTTTAACAGTTATTACCGCGTTGCCAATTAAAAAAAAAAAATCGATTCTGCCAATTCTACCAACATGAAAATAAGTTGGTAGCAAGATCTTATAGCGTCATTGGTCCCATTTGCTACATCTAGGTAAATATAACTACACAGTGAAATTGTTGCAGTTGCCGTCACCACTTTTAAAGTAACAACAACTCTAACGTTGGTGGCATCTGCTACTTTATAGTAAATGTAACTTGTAGGGAAATAATTTTGGTTTTTTCAACCACTAAGTTACTGCAATTAAAATCGTCATTATTCTGTTGTTGAATGAAGACGCCATATTGACACGGATAAAAATACAATTCAATAAAAAATTTCTTTTTATTAAAGTCATTTACAAATATGTTTCCTAAATAGATTATTACTTTATAATATATAAAATTAAAAAAAAAAAGTTTTCCATAAAAAATTTTGCAGTTTTGCTTGTACACATAATTTTTGCAAAAAATTTTTTTTCCGAAAAAACCATTTTCTCGAGGGGGCGTCTTTTTTATCGAAGCATCATGATAACATTTTACAGAAAACAAGTGGTGGTTTTAATATTCACACCCAGGGTAAATGCAAAACATCATGATTTATAATATATGCTTATGCATGTTGTATATAATCACCTTAACTTGGACTTTGGACATATCATGTGCTTAAACTCAGTAAGTCATTAATTTGCTATTCGAATAACAGAGAGCCAAATATATAGTTTGCGCTCTCATTTCGGTCAGCTGAGCTGTTCCAAAAGTTAGTCATTTCTACTACTTGGTTACGTCCCGTTTACGTAATAACCTAGTCTTCAACACGGTAATGGTAGAAGTACCGGAATAGTAATTTGCTACGTAATTATTATTCCCCATTTTGGTGAATACTTGGTAGAAGGATGGTTCCCATTACGTAACAGTCCTTAGTTGCGGAAACCTTTAAAGTTCCCCTAATGGCAACTATTACGTAGAAACTACTAAAATTGCTGCTTGGGTATTAATTTTAAGTAGGTTAAGAAAATTTGTTTTGTTTGTGTACTGTACAAAAGAATTCCACTTCCTGAAATTTAGTAAAATAAAATATTTTCAGAGATTTTGTAAAACTTAAATGCTGAGTATCATTTATCTGTTTTCTGTCTTTTAACATTTGAACCGACTTCACTCCAAGAGATATATATATATATATATATATATATATAGGTATAGACGGTATATTGTGTAGCCCGATATATCGACAGGTTGTTCATAAGCCCGGCATTTCCCGAGTGTATAAATTAACAAATTTATTAAATATGGCGATTGTTATGAATCTTTTCTAATAGGAAGCCACTAGGGGTAGCTAATTATTATTTTTCTTTCAATTATATAAACATGGCATATTTCAGAGCCCGGATATATTTACTGATCCTTTCAAAGCCCGCTGTATATAAGGATATAGCTAGCGTT